>JACGWO010000003.1:18129854-18360447 GCA_034509735.1 Sesamum alatum
AGTTTAGTTCCAGCCGCCTCCATCCATCGGCAATCCGCTCCCGTACGGGCGTTGACATGCTTAGCGAAGGTCTCTTTACGACGAAATTTAGATCAGGTTGCACGAAAGGAAGGGACCTATATAGAAGTCGTTTTTGATGAGGAGAAGGGAAAACCCCTCCCGGCAAGATCAATAAATAAGAAGCTTCGGCTTAGGGCGACCAAACCAAGCTCGATTCGCTCCAAATTCCCACAGTACCTTCCTTGGGAAAAGTGACCCGTATCTTCAGGTCGCTCCAGGCTCTACCGGAACCGAGCGTACCTTGGGGCACGCGCTACAAAAGGCTTAGGAAGCGGACCTGTCTGATGAGGGGACTTCGTAAACTATCTAACTTTGAAGCTATTACACCCAAAAGGGTGAAACTTAAGGTTGCTTTCCCATCTCTCAAACTAGGAATTTTAGCTTAGGAGAGCTCCTTCCTTTTCTGATGTTCTACGCCGGGTTATTTGAATTTTCATATTTCTAAATAACCGAAATCCTTGGAAAAGATTTGCTACTGATGCCATAGCCTAATTTACCTTTCCTTTCGGTTCTAGAGACTCTACCTAGTTCATCCTCAAGATCCTATTTGAAAATAGGGATCTGCAGATCCGAGAAAGAAAAACCGACTTATATTTTTTTATTTTATAAAAAATCGAATATTTTATGAGCCAGAGCTCATGATAAATTCACAATATGAAACTTGTGAAATTGCTATTCAACAATTTGCTGACGATACCCGGGCGGAGCTAGCGAAGCAATTGCGACTCTACCTATTGAATTGCTTCTCCTTCAACTATACAAGCCAGACCCCTTCGAATCGGCAGGAGGATTGGTCTTTGCGCCTTCTCTTTTAGCAGTGTCCTGCGTCCTTCTATAGATTCAGTAGTTGCGGATTCCATTAAATGGTTTGAGCTTGGAAGCAACCTGCTATCTATCAATAGGCGAGAACAGACTGCTTCGCCTATCTATTCTATTATGGCCGGCTTGAAGACATCAGAGGAAGACCATCATCTCTATCCGGGTACCCTGTTGCAAAGAACGCGATTTCCCGGGCTCCGGCTTAGGAACCGCCCTATGCACTACGCGGTGCGGCTTAACTATCCTCGCGCTATTAGGAGTCTGTCAGTGAAGGAGGGCTACTAGGCGCCCCGAGAGAGTGCATGATACACACATAAAATGGGAGTGGCCTTTTTATTGACTTTTTTTTGGCATTATTTTATGTTTTCAAAAAGTCTAATTTGCTTTTTTTTAAGACATATAAGCGGAAAAAATATTTTAGTAAATTACATACTATTGATTAATTAAAATTTTTATGTAGTTTAAATATATTTTAATTAAATATAAATTATATTAATCAAATATTAAAATATCTAAAAATTATATAAAACTTTTAAAAGTTAAAAATTAAATGGGAAAATCACAATACAAAAAAATAATGTACTAAAACTCAATTTTCAAATTTAAATATTTATATGACATAAATGAAAATCAGTTATAACAACTGTATATTGTTAACTAAATTAAATTATTATTTAGTTTAAGTATGCTTCAATAAATTCTATTTATTTATAGAATATATTAATCAAATATCAAAATACTAAAAAATATATTAAATTTTTTAAGTTATATTATTTATAAATATTGTTTAAATTAAAATTACCATTATACATATTTAAAATAAAATTTAATAATTTTTTTATGATTTTTAGTATTTGAAAAAGTTAAATTATTTTTACTTAATACTTTAAGAAATATTTTTTCCAAACAATATTAATTTATATATATAATTTAAAAAATAAAAAGTACAAACAATAAAAATAATTTTTTTATAAAAAGAAAAAAAATCGATCGCCCACCACCTCAGCCTATTCCTCACGTCGACTTCCCATCTCCGCCTCCCCCTCCGCCTGCGCCTGCACTAGGTTCCTGCCTACCGCTTCGCATTAAGATTGCCCATGAATCTCGGTGACAGATCAAGCGGGACGATGACCCTATAATATGTACATTATATATAATTGTATATATATAAACATATAGAATATGAAATGTACTTAAAATTATTTAAAATTTGCGATGTTTATTTTCAATTATTGAAGATCAATACTAATTATCACAAGGGTATTACGAGAAAATTCTTGAAAACGTTTAACACCGTTAGCAACAACTAATGAAAGCAAACAGTGTGCAATATTTTAAAAAATATAAGAATTTTATAAAATTAACATTGAAAACATTTAGCTAAAAAAATAAAATACAGAAGGTTTTATACAATTTATCCTTATAAAGATCAATGATTGGATGTCTATCTAAAACAGGAATAGAGATGGTCGTAGGACATGTTTACAGGCTGTAAGGCATGTTGATTCTCACATGTGTACAACCCTATACATATATAGGTTGTCCTATAACAAGACAAACACAAACCCCACTGTCTCTTTATCATCCATTATTAACACATTATTAGTTTCCAACCAGTCACATCACACTCTCATAAAGTTTCATTTATGTCTTAATAAACACACTTGATATTCTTACAGTAAACCTCTGCAGTAAACATTCCAGTTGTTAGCAGTCACATATTTTTAAAATGTAAACTTATAATTTTTTTTTTTCAAGAAGAAAAATTGAAATTACACTTGTACTCTATTTGGGAACTATCTATTTATAATTATATCCGTTTAATTTAAGGTTTTGAACGAACAATGATGATCTTAATAAAAACAATATATAACTCTTAGTTTTACTTCCCATTTTGCATTCTGTATAAATTCAGAATAAAAGTCGAAGGTAAAAAATTATAGCATTCATCGGGATAATTACAAAGAGGAGATTGGCATGTCATCGGACAAAAGGAGCCTATTAACTAAAGGTGACTAAGCGATCTCAAGAATAACGTTAAAGTGTTTACATCTGTCCTGAGTATAGTCAAAAGATCGAGTTGTGAGAGTCTAGGGGCGATCCCCAATTTCAGCGACCAAAGCTTCGAATTCGTCATCGCCAGCGACTTCGGGAACATTCTCCTCAGGACAAGGCTAAAGTGTAGCATCAAGGGAAGAATCAAGTTGGTTCTGATCGAACCCTTCAACAAAGCCTTGGAGGTGTTGTATCTGTGAGATGCACTTGTCGAAGCCCTCATTAAGAAAGTGAGTGGATTGGATGTTGACTGCTAGCTTAAAAGCAAGGGCCTTGAGGAAATCTCGGGCACCTTGAAGTCGAGTGTCAGAGACGGATTTTTTGTACTCCTCGGACTGAAGGAAGGTCTCGCGACCCTCAACAATACCCTCGACCTTTCCAGCAAGAAGATCGGCCGAGAAACCCTCAGTGCGACCACTCTCTAAGGCTTCAGCGACCTTCTTCTTATTTTCCAAAAAGGTCGCTGATAGTTGAGCTTCCAGGGCAGCAACCTTGCTCTCCAAATCGGCGACCTGAGCATCTGTTGCGACCTTGGACTCTAGAGCTTCCCTCTCTTTAGCTTGCGCATGATCAAAGCCCTCCTGAAGCTCACGAATCTTTTGTTCAGCCACGGCCTTATCGTAGCGAAACATCAAGCACTTCAAAGACAGATTGTGGACGAAGGTGGAAGCCTATAAGTCGATTGGAATAAGTAAAAAGAGTTCAAAGGAAGAAATGTGACAGAGGGGGGAGGGGGGGTTCACGAACATACCTGCATTAGAACATGAGCTAGGTGCTCCTCGACCCGAGCGTGGGGAGTCTGAGCTAGCAAGACTTGGTCTCGATCCAAGCAACAAGCTTTATAAAGTTCGAAGAAGTCTTGGCCTACATGGGTTCGCAACACGGAGCTACGGGTTGTGATCGCCCAATTGGGGTTGAGCTTCTCCCCCTCCATTTCAGCGACCTTGCTGCTCGAAGTCTTGAGCTCCTCGCGAGCTTGTTTCCACCAAGCGACTAGATCTTTCATATGCTTGGTGTTCTCCTCTTCTTCAGCAGCTTCCTAGGCCGCACGATGCTCAGATCGCTTGCTCGAGCATTTGCTAGATTTGCTGGAGCTTTTGCTCTTGCTTTTACTATGGTACTTGCTTTTCCGCTTGCGTTTCTTTGATTTGCTCGGTTCACCAGTAGCCTGAACAACCTCGACCTCTCCACTTACACCCTTGGAACCAGCAGAGGCGACCTTAACGGCAAGGATGGAACCAGGGAGAGCGACTGCGATCAGGTTGGAAGCTGTGCGAACTTCCCCAGTAGCGACCTCGATCGGGGCCAACACTTGGCGCTTCGAAGATCCGCTAGGTTGGTCACCTACAGGGCATCAAAAATTTCAGCATCCGAAGGTGGGGGGTCACAGCAGCAGGTGAATTTCTCCATTGCAGGTTGCGAGCAAGTTGGGCAACTCGACCATTCATCACCGCGTTATCTGTAAGAAAGAGTCAGTACCAGGAATAAAAAGGAGAGGTGAACAGATGAAGTGGATGTTAGAGAAAATAAGTCACCTAGGGAACCTCGAACTCGGAAGGGTGCTGGAGAAAGACCTGCATGCTTCAAGGTTTCCTC
Source organism: Sesamum alatum (assembly GCA_034509735.1). NCBI lineage: Eukaryota > Viridiplantae > Streptophyta > Magnoliopsida > Lamiales > Pedaliaceae > Sesamum > Sesamum alatum. The sequence goes on from JACGWO010000003.1 coordinate 18,134,385, forward strand.
TGATAAAAGTTTTTTCGGGTCATAAGACTCAGAGGTGATAGCATTTATTTGATCACCCTCCAGCCCCCCATCTTGAGTCTCAGGTTCAGGTTTGGTGAGGCGTCAATCGCAATGGAAGGGCCAATTGTGACCAGGAGGTGGCCGAATAAAAATAAAACGCTCCTTCCAAGGACCGACATTGGATCGTAATCTAGAAAGATATTTACAATCTGGTAAAGCTGAGAGGTAATAGAAACCCCGCTCGCTAGAACGAGCAGAAATGGAGAACGAATAGAGCGAGCAAGGACAGTTGTGATATTGCATCATTATGACAAAAAGAACTATGTGACGAATGGAATTAGGTGACAGTTGCATGGGACAAATATCTAAGCGAGCAAGGATGTCTGCTATAGGTGGAACTAGGGGAAAACGAAGACCTGCTTCTAAATTGTACAATTGAAAGAGGGCAAAATCCCGCGGTGGCAGATGTATGCGATCGAAAGAGCGAGGAATTAAAACCTCAAAGTTATTAGGGATATGGTATTTTTCCTTGATTTTATGAATAGGCTGTTTTACAGTGCTTATTATCCCTGCCCAAGGATTGGTGGCCATAATAGCCAAGTACCCATCAATTGTGGGGACCTCATTTGAATCTAAACGATCTAAAGAAGGCACCATGTTATTGGTCTCTAACTGAGCATCTACATCGACGACCTGAGAAGGGGAAGTATGTACGTTGGAAGGACCAGCCTCACTAGGGGCGGCTAAGTTAGGAAGAGGGGAAGGTGAACTAGCATCCGCCACCATCTCCTTGGAGTGGGAAGAGGTCGCGGACGACCCTGAGGAAGAGGCCTCGGAGCTCGATCCCAACCTAGACTCAAATTCAGACTTAGAGCTAGAATTGGAAGAAGACATTAATATAAATAGGAGAAGGTCGCGAAGTACCTTGAGGATCAGCGACCAGAGAGCATCTAAGGAGGCAAGGTCGAAGGACACTAGAGTTGAGCGGACGAAGGGAGGAGTCAAATGAACCCCTATATATAGGCGGTCAACTTCGAAAGATGCGCCTATTCAGAAGACGCCGGATGATTGACACGTTTGCGGCATCCAAGGGCTAAGAGAGCTGACGCTTCGTGAGGTGACATTTCGACTTCTCTTGGTGCAATAACGTACACTAGAAGAAGTAGGGGACTAATGATGGGGGTGTAACCTAATTTATTAATAAAAGACTTAAATGGCCATGGAAAAGGGCAAAAACCACCAAAAAAGCCCATGGATCCGTCTACAGCCCAGTCGGGTCGGGTTACGCGACCTGACCCAGACCAGCGACCCGAACCGCACCCGATGCTAGGTGTCCAGAATCTGGACCCTCGATTAGGAGGCAACTCAAGCTTGGAGATGATGCCACATAGACCAGGCAGGTACATGCATTTAGTGCTATAAATACACCACCCCATAACATTTATGGTAAGTTATTCAAGTTACATTCGACCGCATAATTCTACCTAATCGCTAAATTACCATCTCGACCAGTATCTGACTTAAGCATTGGAGGATCTACGCCGGGGACGCTCCCGGCTAGCCTAACGTGCTTGTTTCTTCTTAGGGATACTTAGTCTGGGGAGTTTACTGGATCATTTGGAGAGGTACTCAGTAAGGTGCTCGATCAAGATCGTGGGAAGCGACCCGGATCAAGTGGGTATACATAATTTTCTAAACATCAAGGAGATATTAGTAATTATGGGAGGTGGCTGTAATTTGTCCTAAATTATATAGTTAGTAAATGAGGGGTAAAATTAAAAATTTATATAAATTTTTTATTGATGTCAACATTTTTTCATCTAAATCCTAAAGCAGGAGGTCAGTTATAAACGGACAACTTTCGAAGGGGGTGCAAGTAAAATTTTTAAAAAAAAAATAAGAGAAAAGTATAATATTGCATTTTCAAAAGAGATCTAAGCAAAAATTATATATTATTTCTAACTGATATTGAAAGTTCGATTGCATCATAATCAAATACTAAAATCGTCCAATGTTGTTATTGTTTTTCTTTTCATTTTGTCATTGAACCAATTACAATTATATTATAAATTTTACTCATCAAAAATTAATATACGTCAATTACCAATATCAAATACGAATAACTAAACAATAAATATTATTACCAACGAGGAATAGATTGGGAGTTTGTAATCTAAGCACACTTCGCACATGTCAAGCCACAAACTAAAAATATTCCTTGCTTTGATTTGCCCCAGGTTCCTTCTTACAATAATCGAGGGTATATATTATTAGGAATAATTATATTTACACCCCCTGATCTACGATTTGTTTATACAAATCATCCATCCATTTTGCATAATTTCAAAAACCACACCTAGCAGTAAAAAAGTAATGGTGGTTTGTGTAATAATGTTGACATTTTTAGAGGATGTATGTGTAGTTTTTCAAAGAGTATGCGTGATTTGTGTAAGTGATAGTGATATTTTTTGTGAATATATGTGTAATTACCCTAAAGGCAAAGGTGATTTCTATAAACAAACCATAAATTAGGGGTAATTATCCCTTTATATTACTATAAGCATTTAATGTTGTGGATGTAAAAATCATTTTTACCACTTCATTAATAATTTACATTTTCTTGCCAATATTAATATAGTAAATACAAGAAATTAAAAAATGCATGCTCTCTTTCTCTTCATTCTCTTATGGGAATCACTTTTCTGCCTTATGCCTCGATCAATTATAGTATATTATCAAACTACTATTAAAGTATATTAATAATCCACGTATTAATGAGATTCAAACTCATAATTTTTTAATTATGAAATCTCAACTTCGTCAATTAAATTAGGAATAATTATACTTTTTTTCTCTAAAATTTGGTGTAATTACACGTAGATCACCTATGATTTAAAAAATTACATCTAGTATCCATGAAGTTTATTTCCGTCTAAAACATAAGTCCCTCTATTACTCAAAATTCACCAAATTTATTGATTTTAACCAAAAATTGAATACAAATCAATATTTACCCTCGATTGACTTATTACTGACTTATTATAAGTCAAACAATTTTTTTTCTGACCAAACTACCGTTATGACGGTGAAAATATATCTCTTTGTATGCATTTAACGTGTCAAGATGTATAAGGATAATTTACAATAATTCAATAAGAAGTCGATCGATGGTAAATAACGATTTTCATTTAGTTCTTTTGCTAATATCAACAAACTCATTGAATTTTGATTAATGGATGACCTATTTGTTAAATAAAAGCAAATATCAAGAATACTAGATTTAATTTTTTAAATTACAAAAGATTTACGTATAATTACACCAAATATCTGAGAACGAAGTTTAATTATTCCATTAAATTAGACGTGACACATTTTGTTTTTCCAACTTTGGATGTCGATGCAAAGTTGTCTTAGTTTGTTTTATTCGAGGACGGCTGCGAAGTTCTGCGAATCAGAATCATTTTAAACTGCAAATTAGTCAACTTTTGACTGATTATTAAGGTCTTGTGTTTTCTAACTCATGACTCAAAATCACCCTAACTAAGTCTAATCAACAAGGACACCAAATCACAATTAAAATTGCGTTGATTCGAGTTCTACGAATATAATTAAATATTTTATTTTTTATAATCTTGTTATATATTTTTATTTTTTTTGAATATATTTATTAATTTAAAAATATCGATATATTGAATTAATATTTGAGTTTTAAAGAAATAAATGACATTGTATTGAATTGAATTTTATTAAAAGAAAAAAATAAGGACAAAAAATCATTAGTTGGAGACTATAATTGAACTTGGTATGGTTCTTCCTATTTTAAAATGATATCCGACATTAATTTGAATTGATTAATTTGAATTTGAAGGAATAGTTTAAAAAATGATTTCAAATGACTTTATATGGGAAAAATTTAAAATAATCTAAACAAGTCTAAAAGATTTATTTTTAAGGATTTGAAATCCGTAATTTCAAATATATCAATTCAATTGCAACATGAAAGTTTTTATTTCTTTTCTATTAAGGAAATTTCCCTTATGGAGAGTATTTTTTATTCACATATTATATATCTATCATACGTAGTATACACACGCCATATAAAAAATAAAATCTTTATACTGTATATTTTAAATGGAATAAAAGATGAAGTAGTATTTGAAATTAAAAAAAATCTATATAAAAAAGATGTTCTATAAATTGAATATATATTCAAACATTAACAATACAATAAGATCCACGATATATTCGTTTTATATAATTCAAATTTTTTGAATAGTCGATTTGTATAAGAATTTTCCCTTGCGAAAAATCCATTATTGCTAAGGGTCCCTTGATAACAAATAAAACCTCCAAATTGATACTTGTTTTCTTGTATTATTTGCTACAAGTGATGATCTTTTGTACAATCGTTCGTACCATAATTTGGGGTAGACAATTAAGGAGACAGTTAAGGTATTTCAATATTTTTATAAATTAGAATTGAAATTTCGAGTTTAAATTCAACATATATGAACTTTTTATCCTACTTATATAAATTTAGTTTATGTGTTTTGTTACTTAAAATTGAAAAATATAGTAAATTGTTGATTCATATTCTGATGTAATAATATAATTACATTTTCTTTTTTCATCTATATAGTATTATTTTCGGTGAATAATACAATACATCATATTACTCGAATAGTAAATAGTTCAAATTTTATTAATCATATTTTCTATTCTTACATCCCAAAATATAATTTATCAAATTATAATGAAAAACACTAATTATTAATTTATTTTTAAAGAAAATACTCTTTTATAACGAAGTCATTTTAGGCGATACCACAAAATAATTTATCAATATATAGTATCTTAGGTAATGTAGGTACTTTTCATGAATTAAATTGTAGTGGAGGTTTTATTAAGTAGCATCAAATGATTGGATCTTTTATTCGAAATTTACACATTTTTTTGTTTATTCAATATATATATATATAATATGTATAATATTTTTATATAAAATAAAATATATAAATTTTGTAAATGTGACGTGTAAATATTATATGGGTAAATTTAAGTTTAGATAAAATTTGATCAGACCTGAAATAATTAATCGATAAACGTAATACGCTTAATATATGATTGATATACAATTCATGAAATAAAAGATATAATATTCTTGCTTTGTGAGTGACATACACTCAGGATTGTAAATGATTGGGGTCGAATCGAACACGTCATTATTCAAACTTGTTGAGTTAGTTATCGAGTTTCAAAATATGTGTTTAGATTTTATTTGATTATTAATCTAAAATTGAGGTTAAACACACTTCAATTGAATCAAATATGAATTAAACTTGATTATTTTAATATTATTAAGTATGTTTTATTATTTTTACATTAATCAAATCGAGTTTAAACTGAATAAAAAAATTCAAGTTTTATTTATTAAACTTTCAAATTCGAGTTAAAATAAATTTTAATCGATCGATTTCGATCAAATATCAAATAAATTACCCTCGTAACAATGTAGTGAAAAATCTGGTGACAAAGTCTGAACTGACAAAAGGTCTAAGACAAAAAAATGTCACCTTTATTATCATTACACAGAATCAGATGGGAATGAAGAAAAGGCAGTAAGAACTCAACGCGGGAATGAACAAAAGTCATTTTTCTATTGAATCTTTCTCCAAATCGTGCCGGCCTCAATGTTCGAACCCTCTTGCACACGCTACACACTGTCCTCTCTCTCCATTTCTCTCTCTCAAGAACTGTCGACAACGTGAGAGAGAAATCTTGTTTCAGACTTTGTTTCAAGAAACTGGCTGGTGTGTGAAGAAAGATGGCGTCTTCGGGCAATGTGGGAAGAGCTTCGCACAAGTCTGAGAGGCCCCATTCCTCTGGTAATGGTAGTGTTTCTTTGAGAAATAATGGCGGTGGTGCACAAGGGCAGCAGCATTCTGCCCGCCCGAAAGCGCCCATGTCCAGTTCCAGACGCTCGGTTACGCCCATTTCAAGAACTCGCTCTCTGCCTCTTGAAGATGACCCAGGTCTCTCTCTCTCTCTCTGTGTGTGTGTATATATATATATATATATACTCTGTGTGTGTGTGTGTGTGTGTGTGTGACTGGCAGGGTTATGCTTGTGGATATGATCATACGAACAGTCACATAGTAGTACTGCATTTATGGATGTGGTGTTGGTGTTTGAGGAACTAGTTTATATCTATCATAAAAAAGACTTTTCAGTGTTAGAGGAATTAGTTTAAAATCTATCATAAAAACTCTTAGATTATGTGGTACTGTAATTGTTAAGATTTCTGAAGAAATGATGGGGATTGATTTTAGGTGAAGTGTTAAGAAGGAGGAAATGGAATAGTGCACTTGATTTTCTTACCTTTTGCAGTTTTCTGGCAAAAGGAAAACTCTAGTGGTGGTTGATTACGCTGGAAAAAGAATAGAAATTGGATGGAGTTCTTGGGTAGTTTCCATGTTTTTATGGATGGATTTCAGATGGTGTCAGAGTTACTTACAGAATTAGTGATGTAGGAATTTCTGTGCTAGAACTCAATGCGCTCGCTAAGAGAAGCCGACTCCGTGAGAAGAAAGAAACTCAGAGCAACTAGCAAAAGATGAAGTAATCTTATCCTTCAGTAGACAACTGGGTGTTATTTGAATCTTTTTATTTTCTTGAAGCTTGGCGCATTTCCTTTTCCTGAACTGTCTTTTGCTGCCTTAAATTTTATTATTCAAGAAACAAGTTTGTGTCTGATTAATCTATAAAGAACTCAGAAATGTTTAGTTGGCTTAAAGAAAGTAGGAATAACAAATTTGGTTTTCGTTTCAGCACTTATGTTGCCAACCTTGTGTCATGCACTAATGTGGTTTATTGTTAGGACAAATAATCAGAATCTTGGTTTATTTATTTGTTGGATTTGAGAGTACAACGTGTTTCTTGTCTAACCTAACATAGATGCTATTTCTCAATCGAAACAGATATACTGACTGGTAAAAAGATCACGTTCTCTTTAATGATTAGAATGACTGGTATTTGTATCTCAAGTTTTTTGCTAATTCACCAACAAGAAAGAAAATCCCAGTGGTTTGGTGTTGCTTTATCCTTTCTTTGCTGGAATATTAGTATATTCTGCACAAGGCAAAGGTCAGAGTACATTAGTTGTATGATGATAGTAGTGTGAACTGCTAGGTGTAATTGAGCTAGCCGTTATTGCATTAGCATCCTGTGATCATAATCTGAAAGATATAATAACTGCTGATGTACATTTTTTATGTGCCTTTTCTTCCATGTGATAGAGTCTGAAAGAGTGAGAGTTGCTGTTAGACTTCGACCTAAAAACGCTGAGGATCTCGCTGATGCCGACTATTCTGACTGTGTTGAACTTCAGCCTGAGGTATTAATATGCACTTTGTTGAAATTTACTGGTCTAGTTTCATATTTTTAATCTGTTATTTTCTACAAACTGCAAGAGTCTTGTTGACCTAGGCCCATCTTTCGGTCTTTTCCTTGTGTGCTTGTTAAGATTATGATGTCATTTGACTTGTCTCATTAGTAGATAATCAAAAACATAATCGATTATGCAGCTGAAAAGGTTAAAGTTGAGGAAAAACAATTGGAGTTCTGAGTCTTACAGATTCGATCAAGTATTTACTGAAAGTGCTTCTCAAAGACGTATTTATGAGGTGGTAGCAAAGCCTGTAGTTGAGGTAAGTTGGAAAACAACATACTATATGCTCAAAAATCCACTTTTCTGTTCTTATGTTCATGTGCTCATTACTCTTCTATTTGTGTGCTCATGGAGGGGTTATTCATGGGAGTTTCACAAGATATGAGGAGAATTTTATGATTTCACTCTTCTCTTTATTTATTGATCATACATCTATAAAAAACTGCATCGGTATTGAAACTTCGAAACTGATATTGATAATTCATTTCTGAGGTAGAATCTCAAACTTACATTAATATTGAAAATTTGGAAATGATAATGATGTTTCTAATATAGAATCCTGTCATAACATTGCTTGTCAAGAAAGACAATTCTTCTTTTCCCTTTCCGGAAGTGTATTTTTGTTCAAACTTATCTTAGTTTTAACAAATTCGACTTTGTGTTTGAATTAGATAAGCAAGATAGAGACCTGTAAAGTAGGTTTGTTGGTAAGATCGTCTTGTCATGTACTTAATATACTTCTGCAGAGTGTGCTGGACGGGTGTAACGGCACCGTTATGGCTTATGGTCAAACAGGCACTGGCAAGACTTACACCCTTGGGAGGCTGGGTAAAGAGGACGAATCTGAGCGTGGAATAATGGTTAGAGCTATGGAGGACATATTAGCTGGCACATCTACATCTGATAGTGTTGAAGTCTCTTATTTGCAGGTGGCGTGTTTATATCCCTGTGATTTGTGTCTAAAAATTAGAAATTCTCTACTGTCTTCTTATGCTGTTATTGCTCTAGAAGATTGTCTACTATCGTTAAGCTGGTATACTCAGACTTGGATTCAGTTTTGAAAATGAATGTACTGAAAGAAAAGATACCGTTGCATGGAATTGTTTGCAAGAATATGCAGAAAAAGACAACAATTTACTAATAAAATCACAGAAAGACATTTGTTCTTGAAAAATGATTCTTGTCCTCTATGGATGTGTATTATGCTTCTATAATTCATCATAAAATGAAGTGAAGGATCTTAGTAGTTATTGTACTGCAGGTGTGATACTGTAGTTAAATTGTCAAGTAATATACAAATTGTTAACTGACGTTTCACATGTTTATAGAATGGAGTGGAGTTGAGGCCAGCAATATGTTTATTTCTCAATTTCTTATTCTTTTAGATGGTTCAAATCTGCTATAACTTGTGAGTTCACAGCAGTCAGTCCAACTTGAATTAATAGCTTCACTTTCATTCTCTCTTTAACATTTATCGCCGAGTTCTATTATATTCCTGGGGTTAACAAAAGTTTAATGTATCTATAAGTTAGTTCAAACTCTGTCTCAGCAAACGGCTGCTTCTGGAATGACACAGAACATATTTTCCTTTTGTTGATGGGAGCATTTACCATCAGAAATTAAGAACTTCCTACACAGTGTATGTGAATTGGGATATTTTTAATTGTATTGAACTAGAGCAGCATGAAGGCTGCCTGCCAGCAGCTTAGAAATTAGGGTACTTATAACGCGATACTATATCTTGTTGGCTTATATATGTCACGTCGTTGGAAAGGTCTTTATTTGTGTTGTTTTATCATATTAGCTGATTTCTAGTACTCAAGACCTCTTGTGAGTCAGTATTGCTTATTAAGAAGAATGAACGACACCAACTTCTTGTCCCACTGACTTGAACACATGCATAATGTTAGTCCTGTTTGTTTTTACTTTGCTCTTACATATGTTGTGTATGCACAACAGTTATACATGGAATCTGTTCAAGATTTGCTTGCACCGGAAAAGATAAATATTCCAATTATGGAGGACGCGAAGACTGGAGAAGTATCAGTACCTGGTGCTGAAATAGTTAAAATACGAAATCTTGATCACTTCCTGCAACTATTGCAACTTGGAGAAGCGAATCGTCATGCAGCTAATACAAAGATGAATACAGAATCGTCACGTAGTCATGCAATTCTCACGGTATATATTGCGACATAATACAACAAGGCCTTAACTCTGATATCACTCATTATTTCTGTTTTTCGATTGCTGCATACATTTATTTTGCACATACAGGTGCAAACTTGCAGCCCCTCTTTCAGTTCTTTGTATTATTATCCTTCCTACAGGTTCATATTCGTAGATCTGTACAAGAGAAAGAAGATATAGATGCTGGTCAACAAAAAGAGATTCCCACGGATAGACATGGGCATCATGTGCCGACTATTCGGAAAAGTAAGCTACTGCTTGTGGATCTTGCAGGATCTGAGCGGCTGGACAAATCAGGTTTGTCTTTCAGACAGCTGAACTTACTTTTCAGTTTCCTCATCTTACATTTAATCATTCATGGCGATTTGTTGTTATTAACAGTAAAGTATAAATGTAGGCTACCTAACGTGCTATGCAGAAATGCTTATGAAACTACTATAGTAATAGTTGCTTCCCCTGAATCTTCTTCATTCATCCCGTTGGATCTTTTATGAAATTAAAATTGATGATTTATTTTCTTTATCAGTTTCTATGTATGTTGCTTGTTTATCTGGTTGTTTCTTGTTGCAGGGAGCGAAGGCCACTTGCTTGAGGAGGCCAAATTCATCAATCTTTCTCTTACTTCTCTAGGAAAGTGCATAAATGCATTGGCTGAAAACAGTCCTCATATACCAACGAGGGATTCTAAGTTGACAAGATTGCTTCGTGATTCATTTGGAGGTAATCTCTCTTCCTTGTTATTCTACGTCATTCCCTTTTACATGGATGTATCTCTCGTGTGGTTTATGGTAACATGTTTGCATGGCTTAATAATTCAGTTACCAGGTATCTGACCAGCATATGTAATCTTTTAGCCAACTCATAACTTTATTAAATACATATTTAAATGGTGATGTAATGAAACGTGACTCAATTACAGGTTTGCATTGCTAGTATAATACCTACCGTCTTGAGATCCTTACTATGGCAACCTTGTTTGGAGATATATGGAACGAATTTATATCTTGCTTCTGTTTGATTTTTATACTCCACATCAGGAGTGGGATTGTTTGCAAGATTTGATTGGACGTATTGGAGTGCGATTATATCTGGTACATACGTTGTGATGCATGAACTTACAAGTTTAATACAACAGGATCTGCAAGAACTTCACTCATAATTACAATTGGGCCATCTTCTCGTCATCATGCAGAAACTGCGAGCACTATAGTGTTTGGACAAAGGGTGAGTTAAACAAAGATCCATCTATGCGATTGGATAGCATTGACATATTTGTAGATACTTTAGGGATTTCTACTCTATCTGCTGGATAATATGTTATTTTTTTGTTTCTTTTTTTTACAGTTTTGTGTGCTTCAAAGGTCTGAATTTCGGTGATGGAGAGTGTAATCTTCTAGAAATTTAGCCTTGTTGGTTCATCAAGTTCCATTTATGCAATATCTGCCTGTCAACTTAACCTGCACATATTAATGCAAGAGTTGATTGTTCGGGCTTGCCTTAAAATCATCTTCTTCCTGCTCATTCTAACACTATACTGATGAGCATTCATTATTTTGGTCCACTGTTTCAAGATAAATGCAAAAGAGAAGCTTCAATTTGTTATGAGAAAAATAGATATTGAAAGATGGCTTTGAATAAGATTTTGGATCTGTGCAATGCTTGGTAGTAAGAAAGCTAATACCGAGCCCTTCCCTCCGGTCTCCTCAACCCTCATTCCTCAATCTCAACTTGCTATCCTTTTTGTGCTATACTGATCATCAGATATTAGCAGAATTATCTTAAATTTACCATCGTCTTCTCTGTATGAACTGCTGCATCTTCTAATTTTTGGCTCATTTCATCTTGAACCTGGCTCTCTCATGGTACTACAAATTGTTGCTGATAAGTTGACGTCAGCAAATCCTTAAAGTGATTATGCACTTTATATTTCTTAGGCATCAGTAGGTCCATTTCACTTAGCGTCCACAACCACATGTGCCCAGATATCAAACTAAGTTTGTCATTGATTTCTGCAGGCCATGAAAGTTGTAAACATGGTGAAGGTGAAAGAAGAGTTTGATTATGAAAGCTTATGCAGGAAGCTGGAGACTCAAGTTGATCATCTTACTGCGGAAATTGATCGACAGCAGAAGTTAAGGGAAAATGAAAAAAATGAAATGAAGAAGTTGCTAAAAGAATTTGAAAATTCTACTGCTGAAGCAGAAAAACATTTTGTTGCTAGGTCTGAGGTATTTGCTTCTGTTGTTGTTTGCTTCTGAACATTGCCCTCTATTGCCTGAGCTTGTTATTTACTACTTCTGTGTAATGAGTTGTTATATAAAGGACTATGAAGACTGTTCTTGTTTTCGTACGTTGTGTATTCTGAATGACGTATCTGGATCGCAGTTATTAGAGAAGGAGAATGCTAAACTAACATCGGACATGAAAGAATTACTACAAGAATTGGATAGTCAGAAAGAGCAAAACAAAATGTTGCTTGATGAGGTTACACGCCTAGTAACGAGTGTGCAGAATTGTAAGGTAGGGGGATGCTATTATGGTTGTTTACTTTAGTACTTCTGGAAATTTGGTGGTTTTCCCTGCAACCAGACATTACATTTTGCTTGTGCCATCTTATACCTTTTATTGATTGAAGTTACTGGAGGAGGAAAACACTCGTCTGGAATTGGAGTTGAATAATGTTATGAAAGACTTGAAAAGCCAGAAAGACCAAAACATCGTCATGCATGATGAGATTGAACGCCTAGAGATGAACTTAAGGCACAGCAAGGTACACAGAATGTATCATCAATTTTAAGATCTATTGATATTTTCACATGATGACACCACAAATAGATTATCTGAAGATATCGTGATGCCATATTTTGATTTTATTTTTCTCTCACTTCAGTACCCTGTTCTTACATGTTAGACGGGAGACCTTATACCTGTTCGACATTCTGACTCTACATAAATAATAAGACTCTTTGCTACCTTTGTACAAGAAGCATTAGCAAGAATTACTTCTAATAACAAAGTTACATAATATTTTTTTTCTTGTAATCTTTTCTCAATTTATTTCTCCTCTTAAAATGTATAACATTAAGTTTTTTCTTATTCTCAACTTTATGTAGGGAATCTTTAGCTCATCACCTAACTGCTTTTATATATAGCTTGCCGTCATATTTCATCCCAAGTCAAGATAATTGTTGATCCAGACAGTGAGGTCTGAAACCGAGGATAGCTATTCCACATTTAGTTTCATGCCTCTTCATAACACTAGCACTCAAGTGCAAGCTACTTATCTTTTCGTGCTCCCTGGATGCCGACCCATTATTACAACCGAACCAAGAGAAGATTGTTTCTTTGTTTAGAGCATGGTTCTTTGGATCTTTCTGAAGTGAGGATGAATGTGCTTACGGGAAGCCTCAGACATTTTAAGTCAGAAACTCTGTACCTTAAGTATCACAACTTATGTTCTGGCGTTTCTTGTTTAACTCATAATAACAATTTATTTCTACCTGAACTTAAGTGAGGGATATAAGTAATATTAAGTTCTTTTTACACTAGAAATGTTTTTCCTTTTAGGAAAATATTTCGACAGGATGATTTGCAAGAAATAAATAGAAAATGTTGCAATAAAGATTTTGAATTTGTTTAGCAAGAGTCAAAGAAATGTGTTGGCATTAAAATGAATCTCAAGCAAGAACTGGGCAGAACTGACAATACTTTGTAGCATATCTTGCCATTGTCTTTCTTCCATCCTGTTTTTTCAACTTCAGTTCTCTCTTTTTCACTTGTTTTTGCATCTTCCAAAGAAGTAATGGTATTGGTTTCTTTGTTAGTAGCAACAACAGCTAGATACAACCTATCACAACGTACTTGCTGATACAACCCAAATGTATGAAGAGAAAATAGCTGATTTAATGAAGCAAATAGAAGATGCAAACGTGCGATGCTTAAGTGCTGAAGAAGAAATGAAGATGACGAAGAAGCAAATTAGTGATATCCAAGTGTTGTTGCAGGTGGGTTGTTATATACTTAGTTCTGAAAGTATTTGAATAATTTGGATTCCATCTTCCTATTGTTCAGTCTCTTTATTTCCTGTGTTGTTCCTTACGACTGAACACCGTAGAAATTTTACTTTGTGTATGCTTTTCTATTTAAGCTGATTATAAATCCACCGTCATGTGAGGTTGTTTACATTGTGCCGTTTGTCAACAGTTATACCGAGAAATATTTAATTTATGCTAGTTTTAGCAGAGAGCGAAGAGCCTGATATTGTCTTTGTTGTAATAGCAAAATCAGGTGGAAAATTCTAGATATCATGAAGCACTTGCGGCCACCACTAAGATGTATGAAGCGAGAGTAGAGGCATTAAATCAGCAACTTAAAGATGAGTGTGCCCATGCTGGTGAAATTGAAGAAGAATTAAATTCTACAAAAAAGCTTCTAATAGAGTATCGAAACTCAGTCCAGGTGAAGTGTTCTTACATATCTTTGTGAAGATAATAATAATGACGATATCTTTGGCATATGTTACTGCAAATTTCATAGTTCTTTATTTTTGGTTTGATCTGATTGCAATTGCTTTTCCACCCCATAGAAAATTAAGAAGGCAAGGAAGATCAAAATTTTGTGACAAAGTTAAAATTGTTATTTTGACGATCATACAGCAGGTGATTTTACAGAATTAGAGGTTTGAGTAAGAAGAGCATTGAAGGTTGATTCATAACATTAGATTTAAGAAAAACGGTGCATGATAGCTGACTGTACGAGAGATAACAATAATCTGTCACCAACATGCCATTTGGACTCTCTTACAGGGTGTTGGATTTTGGTCTAGAATGTTTCGATAATCATATGTTCATGGCACCATGTCCTATTCTATTCATTTTCCCTTTTGATGCTTTTCCTAAGGTTTAAGAGGAAGGCGTCCAAATTTCATTTATAACTAATCATATATCATGTTGATCTGCCTGTCTACCCAATTGATATTCAAATTATCCAATAACAATACAGAGTTCATTTTTCATATTTGCGTTGTATCAGGAAAAACTCGTTTACTTCCGCATGCAGATGCAGTGACAATTTTGTGATCTTTCCTTCAGTAATCACTTTCTTTACATATTTTAGGCTAATGCAGAGAAAGAGATCGACGATCTTCGAATGAGACTGCAAGGAATGCATCATCTGCATGAGACAACTGCCAATGATTTTCGACTATTAAGCATAGAATACAAGAATCTAGAATCGGAAAAGGTATCTTTGGCACACTGTAATAAGTTTTACCTTCTGTGCATTCCGTAGCTGCTCTTATTAAGTCACGTGGAATGTGTCAAATTTTTATGTTTTCCTTACACCCACACATGCAAAATAACTAGGATTTGACTTTTGTGGTGTAATGTCTCATGTTATTAATGCTTGTTCCAATAAATTATCAGGAAACACTTAAAAATGAACTTCATGCTGTAAGACAAACACTTCAAGCAGAGGAAAGGAGAAGAAAGGAAGCTGAAACAGAGCTTGTTAACGTAATGAAGGTTGTTCCAGAAAGTGAAGATGGATTTGAGGTGAAACCATGAAAGAAATTTTCTTTCCATACAATTTACTAACACTATTCTTGATATAAGAGCTTATACCTTAAACTTTTACAGGAAAAGATATCGTATATGCATGAAAATATAACCAAAACGACATCAGGTTTACACAACCCACAAAGTTCGCATAAGTCGACCCGGTCAAGAGAAACTATTCTAAGCCAGAGGAATACAATCACCAAAATATGTGAGGAAGGCAAGATTCTTGACTTGTGGTTTTCTGTACTACAAATTTCTGCCAAGTCCAAGGGTAGTGTTGATAGATTTTCCAGGAAACACGTTTAAATGTACATAGGGACATCACCTGGACTTGGTCTCACGAGCACTTCATTTGTTATGAATATAATATTATCAATTCCTTTCCTTCTCTGTATTCACTAAGTTTGTTGTTTTTATCATGCAGTTGGCCTCCAAAAGATATTATCATTGTTACAATCGGGAGATTTGGATGTGCAAATTCATGCTGTGAAAGTCGTGGCTAACCTTGCTGCCGAAGGTATGTTTACATTGGAATTATTAACAGTATGTCCCATTACACCGAAAACTGGGATCTTCACAAAGTTTATCTTCAAGCTAGCTTATGATTCTGCTTCATCTCATGGTGCTCCATAGCTTCTGCCAACAGAAAATTTGTTTTTCTGCTTTATTTATGTGATTTTTATACTTCAGAATATTTCATGGTAGATGAAAATGGTAATGCGGCTGCTGTCTTTGAGTTATGCAAGTTCCTGGCGGTGACTTAGAGTTGAAAATTATTTCTGATTAGTGTTTCTTATTTCAGATATTAATCAGGAACGGATTGTGCAAGAAGGGGGTCTAGATGCACTGCTCATGTTGGTGGAATCATCCCAGAACACAACAATACTCCGGGTTGCTTCTGGTGCCATAGCTAATTTGGCAATGAACGGTACTCATAAATCAAACTTGCATCGTTTTTCTTTCAGTTAACTTCTGTCTTTTGGGGTTGAATATGTAAAATTTGCCTTATGATTCATTATACCTGAAAACATACTTGTTTCTTTTCAGAAATGAATCAAGGTCTAATAACGAATAAAGGTGGAGCTAAACTTCTAGCAGATGTGGCTTCAAAAACAGACGATCCTCAAACTCTTCGGATGGTTGCTGGGGCAATTGCAAATCTATGCGGAAACGGTAAATACTAGACGATTTTCTCTGGTCGATCACAATAGAAAGAAATTGATTTCTTACTATGTTCTTTCTTTTCCCTCTGCATGTTGTTCCCCTTATCTATTTGAACGTCAGACTTTGACTTCTTTCTGCATTTACTCTTTCGCTGTAAGGCTTTCGATTGATATAGCATACAAACTTACACAGAATTTAGAAGAGGCATCGCCTCTCAAATCATACGTTTTTGGCCTTTTGGTGTTTTCTGCAATGGATTTTTTTGTTTCATGTCATTTACCCTGATATGTGCCTTTGTATTTCAGAGAAGTTACATGTGGTTCTGAAAGAAGATGGAGCCATTAAAGCACTCTTGGCAATGACTCGATCGGGGAACGCAGATGTTATTGCTCAGGTTGCCAGGGGATTAGCTAACTTTGCCAAGTGTGAGTCGAGAAGAATCATTCAAGGTATTGTAAATCACATACTCACTTGGTTATTAATCTCAAAAGTTTATTGAACATCTTTCTAAACAATATGGTACACCAGGCCGTTTGAAAGGTCGTTCGCTTCTAATGGACGATGGAGCTCTGTCATGGTTGGTAGCAAACTTGAACACTAGTTCTACTTCAATCAGACGCCACATGGAACTTGCTATCTGCCATTTAGCTCAAAATGGTAAAGATTCTCTCTCTCTCTCTCTCTCTCTCTGTGCGCGTGTGCGTATACGCATGAAATCAAGGGTAATAAAGCTAGTTAGACACTCTGGTCCATCATTTCCATTCACATGCTCAAAGGAACACCATGTACAATTTGGTATGCGACGTGCGCATGAATCAAAGAATCGAACACTCTAGGACAGCCTTCCTGAGTTAAATAAACCTGGTATCCATCAACTAAAATGATGTCTCAACAGGATGTAATGATTCAAAGCGAGACAGAAAATGACTACGTTCTTGTTGTCCTTTGCACATTAGTCAGCAAATCGACAGGTTGCTCATGCACAAATGCATGTTAACTGTTGTTATACTTGGGGAGCTCTGAACTCTCATATCTCTGTCTTGTTTTGCATCGTGTTAGCGCGTGAAAAGTCCATTTTGCCCCTTGAAGATGGATGCTTTGCTTACCTAACTACATGCTTGGTTTTATGGAAATTTGAACTCAATGTTTGAGCAACATTCTTGATTACAGAGGACAATGCGAAGGATTTCATAACCGGTGGTGGTCTGAAGGAACTGATCGGAATCTCAGACGAGTCTGCAAGAGAAGATATCCGCAACTTGGCCAAGAAGACGCTCAGATCGACTCCATTATTCCAGGGGGAACTGCGTGCAGAACGAGACGTATAAGGTTACAGATCAGTCCCTTTGAGCTTATTAGTGCTAGATTATACAAGTCTCATATTTACAATCGTCGTTCGTCCGTTTACATTACATGTTTTTGTACATAGAAACTCAAATACTATTGATCACAAGAAGGAAATGATCAAATTGTAGAGAGTTTGAACACGTCACACAAATTATTTATAAAGATGGTTTTGCCCTTGACGTGCAAAATGCCAACGAAAATTTAGTTTTGAGTATGTGAAGCGAGTTTTATAAATTTTTGTGGCGGGAACTGCAAAATTGGATGGTTTTGGGGTGCAAAATGCAATTTCTTCTTACTTCAGCTCTTCGCAAATCTTATGTATGGGTGATTGGAATTTCCTTGGCTTGCATAAAATGTGCATGGACAAATTTCATGATTTGGTTCTTAGTGTAAGTTTTGAAAGCTAAAAACTTTCTGAAAGGTAATTATGTCTTTGATGTTTTACATCTTCGGCACAAAAACGCTCGATCAGTTAGCTATTACGCACTCTTTTAAGGGTGGTTGTTTCTAGGCAAACCTTCTGGTTGTCTCTGCACTCTTACCTCCTTTATCACTGAGCGATCGTAGAGGGGCCTTAGCTGGTGATCTGGGTTGTTTCCCTCTCGATGATGAAGCTTATTCTCCATCGTCTCACTAGCCAATCTTGACCCCTGTTATTTTGAGATCATATCTAGTATTTAGAGTTTGCCTCGATTTTGTACCGCTCTTGCGACCCGCATCAAAAACAATGCTTTACCCCTAGATGTCCAATCAACTGCTGCGCCTCAACGCATTTCGGGGAGAACCAGCTAGCTCTGGGTTTGAGTGGCATTTCACCCCTAACCACAACTCATCTGTTGATTCTTCAACATTAGTGGTTTACCTCTAAAATTTTGTTCTCTATAGTTCAGTTTGACGCTGAAAAGTTAATCAAACTATTTGATATTCGTTTCTAGATAGATTGGCAAAAGCTCGTCTCAACTCGATCGGTTAATTTAACAAATTAAAAACTAATATTTAACTTTTTGTTTGATAAATTTTTAATTTCAGACTGTGCTCAATACACTTACTAAAATAATAATAAGATACACTCAAAAAACATAAAATTATTTGAGCTTAGCTCATATTCGATTCAACTAAAGCTCGTTTGAGCTCAATTTGATTATTAATCAAACCTCAACTTAAATGAATTCTTTTTAAGTTGAGGGTCTATGATGTGTTCAAATTTCACCAATATGTAAGTATTAATCTACTTTAATAATAATTGTTTGTCTACTGTAATAGTAGTTATAAGTTAGTTGTACATATTTGATATTGATAATTGATATATATTAATTGTTAATGATTAAAATTTATGATATAATTGTAAATTTTATTAAAGACAATGGTAATTCAAACAAACTCGAATAATAACACTTTCGACTCAGTTCAATTTGATTACAACCCTTAAGCTTTTTCGTAATTTTTGTAGTTTGTTCATGCGCAAGTCCATCAAAAATAAACATAGATATGGCGGAAAGGATTGGATTCTCAAAAATTGGGATAAATGCAAAGAAGGTACCATACTATAAACCCCTTTGCAATTTCGATACCGTACTTTTAAAAAAAGTCAATTTCAGTACCACACAATGAGGAGTCCGGCAAGTTTGATACCGCAGTTTATGAAAGTTGCAAATATAGTACCTTAGTTTTGAAACTGATAGTTTTAGTACCAATCCTTATCTTTTGATAATATCATTTCTAGTCCCCTAAATTTATTTTTTGCACGAAATTTGTCCGTTTTTGCCCAGATTTTCAGATTTAGTGTGACGCCCCCAAATTTTTATACATAATTAGGAGGTCAATTGGTAATTATTTAAGAAAATTTAGTTAATTAGTAGATATATTATAGATTAAATTTTGATCATATTAAGACTTGAACGGAGCGAATTGGAGCTTTATATAATATTTGGGAGAAAATTATATTAATTAAGAAATTAGAAAGGACGTAATGGGTATTTTGAAAATGTTTATTAAAATTTAAAAAAAAATAAAAATAAAAAAATAAAAAGGGTAGATAAAGATGGGTGCTGACGCACCCATCTGATTGCTTTACAAACACACACACACACACATTATAAATTAAACTCACACAACACATACTAAACACACACACACTTTCGCGAAAAAACAGGTACGAAATATTTTAATTTTAATTAGTTTTAATTTATATAATTATAGTATTTAATAAGTGCATTTATTAAATATTAATTATACTATTCAATTTAGTGTTTAATCGGAAAATTTTATTAATTTGAGTATTTATAATTAGTGCCTGGTTAAATGTCTCAATTAAATTAGGGGTGTTATAATTAATAGCTTAAACTGCTTAATTTACTAGATTTAATAATTTCTACAATTGATTGGTTAGTTTAATCGGGTTGAAAATTTTATTTGAGAAATATTATAGAATATAATTGAAAATGTTATATTTAGTAAAGATAAGTATATTTTGAGATAAATATAATCCAAGAATTGTTATTATGAACGGTAGTTATAATAGGATGAAGGGTTTAGTGAAATATTGAGATATTGGTGAAATATATATATATATATATATAAATACTATTTAATATTTTATTTAGAAATTGGCATTCTAGATATTAATTGTACGCATTATACCTTATGATAGGACACGGGGATAAAGTAGATGATCGTACGACTTCATATCAGCTAGCTAAATCTGTATAAGATCGAGGTAAGTAAATAATTGATGCTGCTTATATATGTTCCTTTTTCCTATTAGTGTTGTGTACGTAAATAATTAGTATTATCTATATATATTTTATTTCTTGGTAATATTACTTTTATGTGAGCCTACGATTCGTGTTTGACTAATCTATTTTGAACTGTACGAGTGGTTGATGATTACTTTGAAATGATTATGTCGTGAAAGTGAAATGAGGAAGATATGCCATTGGCTGTTTGATACCAATGTTATGTGTTTGTACGTGAAAAATGTTGCTATGTGATTTTATGTGGCTAGTTAGCTTACAAGAACGGTGATATGTGGAATCGAGGGAGTGATGGAAATTAAATGTAATTATGATATGAATACCCCTTGATGTTGTTGAATAGCCTATGTGGCAAATGAAATGAAAAGAGCTATGATGCGATATGAAAAGAGCTATGATGCGATGTGAAAAGAGCTATGATGCGAAATAAAAAGAGCTGTGATGCGAAATAAAAAGAGCTATGATGCGAAATGAAAGAGCTTTGATGCGAAATGAGATTGGTAAGCCGGTGTGGCATGCCAAGGGGATTCATGTATATATATGAATGAATAGTGAGGTTGAGTTGGTGGAGAAAAACACTATATCACCTTTCTGGTAGCCAACTAGGAAAATACAAGTTTGATTGGTTATCGTATTATTGAATGACTACGTGGAGAAATAAAATGAAATGTGCTTGATTAAGTTGATTATATTATATACGTTGCTTGTCTTTGTCTTGTTGATATAATTGAGGTGCGTGTATAGTGGTACCGGTTATTTACTTATTGAGTTGCAGGCTCATCCCTCTGCTAATAATTTCAGGTGTAGATTTTGCTGTGCCTACTCACGACAGCTAGGTCCACATTTTGCATCCCAGTCAGGTCGGCCAGTATGCAGTTTTCTCCTCCTTGTAAATAGAAATAGAAGTCTCATTTTGAATTAAAGGCGAGAATAGCATGTGAACTAGTTATAATAGTCCCATTTTTGACGTACTTGATATATATGTATATATGATCTTGCGGATGAGATATTAAATATTCTTGTTGTGATGATGAGACTATGTGTATATATACTCAACAGGGGCTACATTATGTGCCTAATTATACATATAATTAGGGTTTACATTAAGTGTGATATTTAGGGAAGATATAGTCGTAGTGCCGTTAGAGGGTGCTACATTTAGTACCCAATGCATGAAAATGGTATCAGAGCCTAGGTTTATTGAAGAAATGTTTGTTTATATTACATATTTATTTTATCCCTAACGGAGGAGATCTTTAAAAGCGTGGAACCAAACGAAAGTTCGAGTTACATTGAAAATAGGGAATATTTTCAGATTCTGAAAATACAGAAAACAAAATTTCTTATGAAAATTCTTAGAACCATCGCTAACAGTCCGAGGTTGGTTGATGCGTCACTTCTTCCAAAGGAAGAAAGAGAGGAATGGCACAAAAATCGCCATGTCCGAGAGGCGTTATCAGGAAATGCGGTGAGACGTCTACATGGAGCTGAGATCCATGGAAGAATCCCAGGTAGGAGATCCGGAACAGGTAGATTCCTGAAAAAATATAGTTCTAAAAATAATGATTAAAGGAACTGATTGGAGGGAACTCGAACCGGATACCTCGAAGTACTCTCAGGACCTTAGAGAGGTACAAAAGATAGTTCAAGACTATGGACATAGGCTAATCCATATACCTATGAAAATAGACCTCTTGAACCAAAAGATGGATGAGATCCTAAAAATGCTACCAGATCTACAAAAAGATTTCATAGATCTAAAGACTGAGGTTACGGATCTGAAAAGAAATCAAAGGAATACCCCTGAGACATCCAGATCTCATCAGGAACGCATCAGGGACGCCCTTGACCAGTATCTTTCCTACATCAGAAGGGAAAGGCGAATGAGATCTCGAGGCCAAAGACACAAGAAGAACAAATCATCGAGATCATCAAATCCATAAAACAATGGAGATATCAAGAGTGGATCTATCGGATCTACAAGAGTTAGCTGGATCCTTTTCCCAATTAGGAATTGTGGATTTAGTCAACATCCAAACCAATGAGGTCGCTTCAGCTTTACCACCGCCGGAAGGAAGCACAGGCTCAAATGATCCGCCGCAGGATCATCCAATGAGAGAAGGTACGGATTTTCACACCAATGCTACCCCTACTTTCGTGGGGACAAGATTGCGAGAAAATCCAGGAAGGAATCCAAGACGAGTGCCTGAAAATACACCATGGGCAAGGACCTTGTTTCAGTTCATACTACGCCACCAAGCTTTCCAGAAATCTCAAAGCGTCCGGAATGGATTAGTGGGGCGGTATATGACGCATGGCAAAACAATCCCCACCTTAAACGAGGAGATATTTTGGAGCTCAAGTTCATTTCCATAGCTCCAGAAATCGCAGGAAAAGGGTCTCATCCGGCATTCCATTTTATCAAATTGCAGAGACCAGACATGGTAGCATTCAACAGAATCAAGGCTGCCACAGGAGAAGCTCCCCTTGTATCTTCCCTCAGTGAAGATGACTTATCCACCAGAAGAGCTTGGGGTTATTGGGTCTGTCTCACAGAGATGGATAAAATCAAGTATCCATTTAAAATTTCTTCCAATAAAATAAATGGATCATTCCTATTGAACTCCATGACAGGAAGAAGCACAGAGTTCGCGGAGAGCTTGTTTGAAAAGAAACGGTTGCTTATTTGGGAAAACAAGCTACCAGCGACAGAGACCACAAGAAAGAAGGCCTGCAACATGATGCACGTTGGGCAATGGCATAACCATGTATGCCCTTGTTGTGAAAAACAAGAAAAGCACCTGTTTGGGACAAGGATTCGGGTAAGCCAGAATAAACCCGAATCGAAACCAAAAAAGGGTAAAAGAAGGGATTTTTACAAAAAGAGGTAAAAATCTCAAAATGTAAAAAGGCAAGGAGAAGACTGCCGGCAGAAAACGACAAAAAGCCAACAACCAGACAGGACAGGAAGCACCAGCTGGAGAACACATGGCCGACAAGCCATAATGACCACATCTGGAAAGTATAAAGACAAAATGGGTGACGAACAAAGTGACGACATCGACATCCAAAGCAAGAAGGAAGTCTGGATTTGAAGTCCGCGGACTATTATAAATATAGAGCTAGGAAGCAGATGGAGGACATCAGAAACTTCTCCAACTCTTCAGAAAAATAAACTGTATCTTTAATTTCTCTAAGTATTAGAATATCCAGTGTATGGGGTTATCCCCAACGAGTCAAGTCCTCTTATCCATGAGAGGCTAAATAGTTTTCTCCTCCTATAGAGGAATAAAATATCTATGTAATATATCAAGTATTTCTTCAATAAAGTAAAGGCTTCTGTCCAATTTGTTTGTCCAAAATTTTATTGAGTCTCGATTTTGAGTACTTTTATGCCCTAAGGTAGGAAATGAAGTAGGGCTGTGTTGTTGTTGCTGAAGGAGCCAAGTACCTGCGAACCATCTGCCGCGGTAGTGTGGTTGGAGAAAGAGCCGTAAAAACGAGGACTTGGAATACCCGGTGGCAAAGCGGTCAAACCAAGGTATGAATTCATGGAGGCTTAATTTTATTTTCGGAAGCATGTTGGGCTTGATCAGAATTGAATGGCATGGGTGCTATTTCTTAAAAAAAAAAAAATTGTGTCCAAATCTGATACTATCTAAAGGTTGAGGGGCTAAAATGAAAGCAAAGTACCTTATTTGCAAGTCTTTGTAAACTACAATATCAAAATTGACTATTTTAGAAAGTGTGGTACCAAACTTGCAAGGGCCCCTATAGTATGGTACCAGAAATGCAATTTTCTCGTCAAAAATTCAAAAGTTGAAGCACAAGTTTTTATGCAAAATGAATTTGAAGGGACTAAAATTGAATATAATAAAAGTAAGTGATCAGAAATGTAAGAGTAAATTTCTTTTGAGTCCTCAGCCATGTGCATGTAATATTTTCACCTTCAAGTTATGAAAATATGTAATTCAATCCCCATCCAACTAAGAATATTCTATTTTCACCACTCTTTTCAAAATATTGGCAAGGTATTGAAGTTAGAATGTTCAGTTCAAAAAGTTTATTTGAAGCTAGTAAATTGACTTGGTTAAATTTTTATACTAAAAAAAAAATGCTTTTGGCTTGAAAAATAAGATTGTGTTCTAAATTAGTTTTAGCGTAAATAAAAATAATTTCTCTTAAGATTTGACATAATTACAAACACCTCTTTATTGTTTGAGATATTACAAGTACTCTCTTATTTTAACATCCGTCTAACAATGAGCATCCATTCTATTAGTTTATGGGGAAAATTATTTAAAAAATGTAAAAAAAAGAAAAATTTGCAAAATTGACGTGAATTTGAAAGTTTTATAAATTTGAGCAAAGACGGAATTTTGAATCCCATCTTTATGAAATTTTTGAAAAAAATAAAAAATAAAAAAATTATTTGTTGCAATAGTCAGAAACGGGGTCTCAGACCCTGATTTTCAGCCAAAATTGGCTTTGAGCAATAGTGTGTATAAATTAATTTTTTAGTGAATGAATTATTAATTATTAATTTTTAATTAAGTTAATATTTTTTTAGTGTTGTGTATAAAAATTTGTTGAAAAATAGTGAATGAGAAATCTTATAATGCATGGACACAGACATGGCGACATGATGATACAAAATTTTTTAAAAATTAGGATACGATATGGCACTAAAACGATTATATAATTAATATTTTTATTGTTATTTAATAATAAATTTAATATATTATTAAGTTGTATAGAGAACTAAGAACAATTATATTGTTTGATTTTACTCGAATTTATTGATAGTGTTGTTACTTCAAGTAAAGTTATAGTTATATGAGTACAACTAGTTGACAATAATCACATTTTAAAAATAAGTATTATTAGAATGTAATTTTAATTAAAAAAATTTATTTTAATTTAATAATTTTTTATTAATATTGTACAAAAATAATATTGCGTGTTTATTAATATTGTGTACAAAAAATTGACAACAATCATGACGCATGACTTACTTGAAGAAATAATACTGATAGGCTGTAAATATATATATATATATATCACCACGCCGTACATTTAGAGACTTTTGGATGAATAGAATTTTTTTCATTGCGTACTTTTTAAAATAAATTAATTATGTAATATTTTTGAAGTCATGTATTTTGCTTAAAAATTTGGTGAATTACAATGACTTCCCCTGAAGTCTTTAACCAAAATTGACTAATCAAAATTATTACATAATTAATTTATTTTAAAAAAAATTAACCAATTTTTTTTTCAAAAATTTCATAAAGACTGGGATTCAAAATCCCATCTAATTTTGTGTGATCTAACCAAAATCCCTTTTTAAATTATGAATTATCATTTTATATATTCTTAAAGATTTTGTAAAATATTTTTATGAACTAATATTTTTATGAATTATGAATATACTCTATGGTAAACTCATTCTTTTTATTTTATTTTTTTCAAACTTTAAAAAAAAAAAGAATCAATAAGCGTAAAGAAATATTTCGACCTCACCATTTAGGAATTACATAATTATTTTTTATTTGAGGGGTTATTTATAATGTTTCAAACAATAAAAAGATACTCACAACTATATCAAACTTCAGGAAATGTAGCGGTAATCTATACTATATATAAAAGTGTGAATATTTCATGTGTTTGTTCTCCATTGTGAAAACACATTCATACCCTTACTTAAGTTATCTATTTAATAATAAATAAAAATTAATTCTATCAAAAGAAGACTATTTAAGAGTCCTAATACCTCTAAATTACTTGGATAATGATAAATATATTCTAATAAGAAAATAGGCTAATAACATTTCTACGCGATTAATTTGTTAGAAGATTTTTTTAAATATTTTAAAATATTATTTACTGGCGCACAATATAATTTAAAATGAATAGCATCAGAATAATACATAAGATACTAAACTTCAAAAACTATATATCTATACTATAGTCTATACATAAAGGTATGAATCCACAAGTGTTCATTCCTCATTGTGAAAAGACAACTATACTCTTACTTAAGTATTTCTTTTAATAATAAATAAAAATTAATTATAAAAGATAAAATTCTATAAAGAAAAAAAAATGTCTAAAGAAGCCTAATTACTCTAAATTAATTAGAGAATGAATAACATATTCAACTAAAATAAATTAATATGCCAATAATATTTCAACACAATTACTTCGCGAGAAGAAATCTTAATTATATTAAGAAAGTTTTAATTTACTATGACACATTAAAATTTAAAATAAACAATACGTGAATAATATATAAAATACTAATCTAAACTTAATATATATAATAACGAATAAATATCAAAATTTAATTATGAAATAAAATTGATATATAAATCTAATATTATTAAATTGAAATTGCTTATAAAAATTTAACTATTGAGTGAATCTCTTAATACTTGATGTTTTAGTATTAAATAATCCTAAATGCTTTATTTTTTATATTAATTTTTTATAATAACTAATAGCATAAAAATATTACAACAACAAATGTGATATAAAAATTAAATTGTAACATAATATTATATTAAATAAGAAATATATCATAGCAATAGGTCAATATGAAAATAAGATAGAAGTCAAACTAAAAATGTATAAAAATTGCAATATAAAGGCAAAAAATAAATTTTTATACAATAAATTTTCAAAATTTAGAGGGTAATAAAGCATGTAAATAATACTTTGACAATATTTAAAAGTTGATACTGAAATATAATTAACATACATTATAGGATCCTACAATACAAATATTGGTACTATGGTCCAATTAGGTTACATTTTTATAACAATAGTCAATAAATAATTAGTTTGTAATCATTTAGTGTCAATAAATTAAAATAAAAAATTATTTTTCATTAAGTATGCGCAATATTATATTTAGTCCGATAACTATGTCAATTTTTTTCTAAGTCCAATAACTTGAAAAAGTGATGAAATTTAGTCCGAATTAAGATTTTTACTCAATTTTATAGTGATATTTTGAAAATTAATCGGAAAATGCCCACGTGGCAACTATTTGATTAATTTCCGACAACTTATACATTCAAAAATAGTAGTAAATGAAAAAATATATATATTACATACACAGATATAATATAATAAAAAATATAATAAAATTAAACAATAGCAAAAAAGGCATAATAAAACCTACAAATACAAATTGATCAATTTTATTAAATGAAATTTCTTCTAAAAAATCGAAGATAAGGAGCTTCGACTATATATTTAATATTGAATCCACAATTATTTGTTCTCCATTGTAAAAGGACAACTATACCATTACTTAAGTAGTCCTTTCAATAATAAATAATAATTATTTATAAAAGAATAAAATTCTATAAAAAAAAACAAAAATGTTTAATAGTCCTAATTGCTCTAAACAACTTAGAGAATGAATAATAAGTTCAACTAAAAGAATAAATATGCAAATAATATTTCAACACTATAATTTTGCTATAAGAAATCTTAATTATATTAAGAAAATTTTAATCTACTATGGAACATTAAAATTGAAAATATGCAACACATCAATAATATAAAAAATATCAATCTAAACTTACACCTATTTATCTATATACATATATATAAATATTAATGAATAAGTATCAAAATTTAGTTACAAATAAAAATGAATAGGTTCTAACGAGACAAATATAACTATTTTTATGCTTAATAGGTGCATTAAAGTTGTAACATTTGGTCCCCTTGTATTATTATACACTTAACGACCACATAGCATTTTGTTTTGAATATCCAAGGTAAAGGTCTTATGGGACCATAAATGCTATTTTTTAATATTTATGGGACCAAAAGTGAGAATTTCAAAACCAACAGACAAAATTAAAGTGGAAAGGACCTAATTCACTGGATGGAAAATGCTATTTTCCCTTACTAAAATAAGGAAAGTCAAATAGTGAGTAAATATTAACACAATAACAATTAAAACTATAAGATTTAAAAATAATTGTATACTAACACATTAGTACAATTACATTTTCATATTAAGAAAATTAATAAATTTTGCGAATAAACTTAGTATCATAAAATAGTAAATAAAAAATGGGTTGATTATGTTGAAATTAGAAAAAAAAAGATTAATATATTTTTCTAGGAATAAATTTATAAAAGTAACTTAAAAGTTTAAAAAGCATGATTACTAAAGAGAAAAAAAATTGATATAAGAATCGAATATTATTAAATTGAAATTGTTTATGAAAATTCAACTATTGAGTGAATCTCTTAATTAATACTTGATTTTTTTAGTATTAGATAATCTTGAATGCTTTATTTCTACATCTATTGTTTTTTTTATATATATATATTAATGGCATAAAAGTTGTACAACAACAAATGTGACATAAAAGATTAAGTTGTAACATATTATATTCCTGAATAAGAAATAGATTATACAGATTAGATGCATATGAAAATAAGTCGAGAAGTCAAACTAAAAATATATATAATCAAATATGCAATATAAAGGAGAAAAATATAATTTTATGCAATTGTATTTCAAAATTGAGAAGCTAATCAAGCATGTAAATAATACTTTGACAATATACAAAAGTTGATACTGAAATAAAATTAATATACATTAAAGGATCATACAATACAAATATTGGTACTATGGTCCAATTTGATTATAGTTTTATAATAATAGTCAATACATAATTAGTTTGTTATCATTTAGTGACAATAAATTAAAATAAATTATATCCAAATATAGTAGTAAAAGAAAACATACAACAATCACATACAAAATATAACAAAAAAAAAAAAACACAAAATTAAACAATAGAAAATATGAATAATAAAACCTAAAACTAAAAAATTGAACAATTTTATCAAATTCAAATTTCTTCTATCCAAAATACGGAGTTTCAACTAATTATTTTTATTTTAATATTAAATTTTTGAATATTTTTATTTTTGTTTTCATATTAATTGGTTTGATAGATAATAATGAAGTAATCATTAGTGAATATACGAAATACAAAATTTTAATTTTAAAAAATATTCTTTATTCAGTAGTATCAATTGAATTTATAAAATGAATTACAAATAATAAAATTGAATAATTTTCTTATCGATTAAAATAATTATTATCAATTTGTTTGAAAGTATAATTGTATAACATTAATGTCTCCATGACAAAAATATTAATTATATCATGAACTTAAGATAAATAGTATATCTATCACTAAAAATATATTTATACACGTGCATAGCACGTCATGCTTCCTAGTTTACCCTTATTTTTAAACAAATTCTACATTCAAGGAAATGTTATCATTGAAATTTACATGTGGAAAATAAAAAAAGTACGTTTGATGCAAATAAACTTTTTCAGGGGAATTTGACAAAAATAATCTTGTAATTCTGAGAGAAAATACTTTCCCCAGAAGGGATCGAATTGACTTAGAATAGTACAAACATCTATAAAAAAAATACAGGCCGGGGAAAAATCATAAGATCATGTATGGGAGATAATTCAAGAAACTTATAAATGACGATTTTATGCACATCAAGTATTTATAAGAGTTAACAAAGAAACTCATATATTAAACAAAATTAATTTGTTGAATAATAATCTAACCATACATCCAAGTAGACAGTTCCAACTTTCCTGCACAAGAATAACAAATCAAATTTGAACATTTTTGGTCATAAAATCTGTATCGCCTGAAAATATCCAATTACTCGAGTTCAATGCATTTTTCTCTGGATTAACTCTCTTCACCTCTACTCGCGAAAAACCAAATTCAAATACAATTTTGAACTTTGAAAACAGAAATTACTCGACTTCGATTCGACCATCAGGGGAGAGAAACTCAAACTAGACAGAATTATATCAGCAAGCCATAAGATTCAGAAATGAAAATTTCTCCCAAAAGCAGAGCACAGACAATTATATACCTCATCATCATATTTAACAGCAGCTCTTTTGTTCCAAAAAAGAATATGCTATTTCATGTTTCAAGGCAGTTAACTACAAATAAACAACCATTACTCCACATCTAACGAACGAAATCCGAATTCAACAGCGATACAAAACTGAATGTACAGGAAGATGAAGAAAGAAAGAGCTTGGAGGGTTCACTGTTCGTCGCTCTAAAGAATTACTCACAAGATGTACCCAGAGTTTGGCAGAGTATATACTGAAACTTGGAGGGATGTGGATTTGCAAATTTGCTTCTCACTTCATTTTCATGCAGAGTTTAGCACACCAGCACCAGAAATACAACATTAACAGCCTCCATATTTA
This sequence comes from Sesamum alatum, assembly GCA_034509735.1. Lineage (NCBI taxonomy): Eukaryota > Viridiplantae > Streptophyta > Magnoliopsida > Lamiales > Pedaliaceae > Sesamum > Sesamum alatum. The sequence continues at coordinate 18,165,144 of JACGWO010000003.1, forward strand.
CTTCTACTAAAATTTCATCGGCAGCCACAAACTAATCCATTACTCTCTGCTCTAGGTGACATTAAAGTATGAGATTGCTTCTTATCTTTAACCGGACAAAATCTCTGCCACACGTTTCTGAGCATCAGCAGGGATTTCCCTCCCTGGGACCTGGATCTCCAGAAGATTTGTATACCTGCCAATAGAAATGTTGGGTTAGAGATGACAGAAACATTTCTTCCTTAAGAATTACAAGTTCTCAGGATTACTCACTCTTCAGCAGTGAAAAGGTACCCGTGCTCTGAGATAAATGCGAGCAACGCCTGAAAAAACATAGTATAATTGTGATCAAAGGAAGCACGTAATAAGAGAAAAACATGAATGATATACCATCTTGAAGAGGTGGGAGATGGGGCAAGAGAGGACACAGAAAAAGAAAGCAAAAATATCAGCAGCCAGTAGCTGTCTGGATGATTTACCTCAAAGGGCATGTTTAACAATTCATAATATGTCCGCACACGATCTAATCTCATCTGTACAACTTCACTGTCGATTGAAGAGATAGCAGCCAAAGCCTAAACAAGCTCAGAACAAAGGATCGATTAGACCAATTCATGCCAACCACAAGCAACGCATTCAAGAAACAAAAGATGGCGTGACTCATTTGTTCAAATTCGATCAACAACTCAAATCTAAACCAACAAAAAGAGCAAGCCAGTGCACCAGGCTTTTATAGGGCGTACTGTAATAACCGTATACGGAAAGGAGTTAGTACCGGTATGCCAATCAAGTTCCCACAATTTTCTTTCATATTATTTTTAAAAGGGGTTAATTACACCTAGATCACCTCTGGAAATATGACACTACGCTTCTTCCCGAAAACTTTAAAAATCATACTTACATCCCTTCTCAGAATACTTTGTTCACAATCACACCTAAGGTTTTGAATTGGAAAAGCTTACATCAGCAAAAAGTTTAAGCAAACTTTCTTCTTACCCCTCATCACCCAAAATTCTTTATATTCATTAACCAAATTGCCCTTGGTAATATTTTGAAACTTGTAGGGGGCGCAAACATAATGTCATACAACTAAAAGGGGGTAAATAAATAAAATACTTACCATGAACTTATATGAGTTGAAAGATGAAAAATAATGGTTATTTTTGGTTTTTAATATTTTAAACATATAAAATGAGGTTATAGTTATTATTGCATCCTTCACATAAACTATTTTGTTTGAGGCTTCAAGATATTTCTAGTGTTATAGGATTCAAATAAAAAAGAAAAAATTCCACAATAGTAATATGAAAAATAAATAACTTTGATGATTTCCAAGATGACAGTAAATCTCAATAGGTTGTGTAACATCTATTTTATAAGTTATTGGCATTAAGCCTAAGGATATTAGTAATTTTCGTCATAGTATCATCTTGTAAGATTATTTTCAAGGTAATGTATTCAATATAGTGACCACAGTCGGAACCAACTAACCGATCATTAATATCTGTTATTGGTTATCTATAAAAATACTTTTTGTTATTATGAATATTAAATATACATCTACTTTTGTCATCATTTTTAATATCACAACACACCGCCTATGAATAAAAGCGTTATAAACACCATCTTAAACATCATAAATTTACATAAACACCCTTTAGCATTACATAAAAAAATTACATTATAATTAATTAAATACAATGTAATAATAACATACAACTTAATTGCCTGTGCACTAAAAATATGAACCTAATCAAAGAATTATAATTTAAAAAATGTTCATTCTGCCAACTCATCCTAAAGTTCCTGGCACATGGTTAATTTGTATGTGCATTTAGCATTGTATAAGAAGATATAATAGGTGCAATCTGTTTCCTTTCAGGTGGATTCGGTGGAACTGAATAACATAGATAGTCTTTTCAGTAATAGTTATTGTCAGAAGAGTTTGAAATTTCACGGTTTAGCAAACATTAGCTCATGATCCTACCAGTTCGCATTTGGTCTGGCATTGCTATTGCACAAAGCTAAAGTTATAATGATGTTACTGAAAAACATCTTTATTAGACCGTTTTTGTTTCACACTGCAATCATTTAGTAATAAGTATAAGATTTTTCTATTATAACATTCAAACATTGCTTGGAATGGAGAAAAAGACTTGCAACGACATCCCTTCAAATATATGAATATAACAAATTCACCAAATTCTAAGTATAAATACTACAAATACATCCAAGGGTGTACTGGTTATTAAATAAATTTATTATTTGATTCTCTTTAAATTTTCTTGGCATTTACCTAGATTACTATGACATAGTGACATAGGAGTACTAGGAAGGTGCCAATGCCCATTCAGTACATATGCATACGCATATTTGGAAACAGTGCTACCTATTCGAGTAACTTGAATAAATACACACATTGAAAGCTAACACTCATTTTTCAATTTGTTGTCTAAGATCCATGTTTCAGCATTGTTTTCTTCTGACAATCTGAAATTTTGGGACTTGCATGTGCAGAATCATATAGAATTTTTAACAGTCCCCAGAAACTGGAGGAGGGGAAAGAGAGACAGGAAGTACAAAGATCACCTGTTCCAATGCAATTGTATTACGACAAATTTGCTGGACACCGAAGAGGTTGATAGAATTCATCTCAGCCAAAGCCTAAGAGAGAATAATGATTTCTCTGCGTCAGTGATAATTAAAACGAACATGTTCTTTTTCCACAAAATTTCCCATAGTCCATCAGAAATTTGAAATCAAGCACATATGAGAACAAACCTTTAGCGACAAGTTAGCTGCAATGCCGCAGATCCCCCCAAATATGTAATTTCGTTTCACGTCTGCGACATATGGTGTCATTTCCTCATCTCGACGTGTTATCTGTCACATAAAGAATACTTTAACATGTGACTTAGTTATTTCAAAGGAGTAGGCCACATCACAAATAGTTGCCTATATCAAATCCCAGTTTTTGTCTAAGCATTGAAGATGAAATTAGCAAAAAGAATAAAAATAAGACCGTACAGTACATGCGAGTCACCAAGAGGTTCTATCTTTTATAAGCATGAACTTTCCCCAGAAAGCCAGTTTCAGATTACACACATCCTTTCTCGTACTGCATGCATGAATCCCCTTAAAAGTATTTTCCTACTCACTGAATTACTCCTTCCAGTTCATACTAAGCTATTAATTTATTCACCCATATAGAATACTTTTACACCTTTTTGCAAAGAAACCAACATTATCTCAATATTTTAATCCTTAAAAATAAAAGTAATTCAGCAGCCGAAACCTAGTACAATTTAGACTAACCTTAGAAAACTAAATTGACAAATATGTGCTGAGTAACACCTCTAACCAATTTACTTTCAATAACATTTTCTCTAAGACGCTGAGACCAAGAGCTTGAAAACTGTTTAACACAACTCATCCACCCACTAAGGAACCTTCAACACCATCCTATCCATGTGACCAACACAATGGTCAACAATGCGATAAATTGCCACAAGGCGCACACAAAGATCTCTATCCCCACCTGTTGTTGACACAGTAAATATCATCAACAAGCCGTCTTCCCAACCCAAACCCAGTTCCACAGCCATCAAATTCTCAAAACCTACTGCCAAGTCCCAAACATCATTTGATGACCAAAAACATATCTAACATCGAAATATCAACACTGCTGTATCATTGCCAAGTTGACTCTCATAGAACTGTTTCTTGTATGTTAAGGCACGGTGATACACATGTATAGCCACCAAATTATACTTATGCTTTTCTCTGATATATTTTCTTTCCCTTCAGTGGCTAAGCAAAGCATACTGCAAACTATGGAAGATGTAGTTAGTTTGGGGGGCGTTTGGTTTTATTCCAAAGCCCATTTCCGAATTTCCAACTATTCTAAATTCTAGGATCTTGTTTGTTTTGGCCATTCTCGTTGAGATTGACCCATTCTTGTTGGAATGCAGTTCCAAAACAGTGCTGGAAATGGGTATTTCCAGCATAATTATTTCTATTTCTGGTACCTATAAGCTACACTCCTTCCCCCTTTCACGAATCACATCGCATTTATTAACATCAATTCATAACAACAGTAACTGAATAGCTTCTTTGAACCCAAGTCCCAACAAAGTCCTCCTGTAGCTGTACATTTTTTGCTGAACTCTTCCAGGTTGATGAATCCATTCCCGTCCACGTCCGCCGCCCAGAACTACTTCGCAGCCTCGGCGATAGTTGCACCGCCTCCTCCGAGGACTTTGAGGCTTGCTTGTACTCCTCCAGAGAAATCTTTCCGTCGCCATTGGTGTTGAACTTGTCGACAAACAGGTTTATGTGTGAGTCTGAGATCTGCAACAAGGGGTTCCAGAGAGACCAGAACTTGCAATTACACTGAAGAGGGCACAATCTGTCATGGAAGCTTAATCAAAGGAACAAACTATGAGAAATTAGGAGTCTTGGAGAGGGGTATATCAGAGAGAAATGGTTTCAGCTGTAAGAGGGCCATGGTTTTTTCCCTCCAAGTCCAAGAAGATGGAGAATTTGATGAGGAAGACGACAATGGTAGCCTGAATGTTGAAAAGAAAGAAAAGCATTTCAGTGGGAACGTAATGAGAAAGGGGTTGGGGGTGGGCGTTGCTTCTTCTACGGGTGTAGTAATCCTGGCCACAGAAAGGAGTGGGAGTTGAACACCAAAGTCTGGAGATAGTACAGGTAAGTGGGGGTGGAGGTGGGGGTGGGGGTAGGGGTAGGAGTAAATACATAAGACACTATGTCTTGTCATGTGTACTTTTGGAAAAATAATTTATTTTAAAATATAAATTGGAAAAATTATATCTACACAATACCTATATATTTACTATTACAACATCCAAATCCAAACAAATTCTCAATTCTGACACCTATAAACCATGGTTGGAAACATACAATCCAAACAGGTTTTCAATTCCCGCACAAAAACCAATAAAGCATTTCCATCCCATTGGAAACGTTGGAAACTGGACATAAGACCTGGAAATAAAACCAAACACCCCCTTATATTCTCAGCAGGCTAAAGTATATACATATTGGACTCATCTAATTGAAACTAGAATTTCTCTGATTTTAAACAGGTGATTGAACATTCTCATGTTTGACCACTTAGAATTTGTTGTAGACTTATCTACATTGCTTGGTAATATTTAAAAGCAATGCTGAGATCCAAAGAAATAACCTCCATGTCAAAGAACTTCTGTAGAAACAGATTTAACATGATTCTGTATGATACTTAGCTGTCACAAGGGGAAGGGTGAACAAATGCTTGAAAACGTTAAATCTAGCTGGCATTTGGTTAAAGCTAAAAATAACTTTCTTGGAGTAAGATTAGCTCCTTTGGGACATAAATTCAACGATATGCTTTCTTAACCTTGTCGGTCTTCCAGAAAAGTAACTCAGCCTGGTAAATTCAGTAACTTCGAGTATTTATGGATGATGCTGGTGATATAAACTTGAGTTATTTACTTCTTTCAATATGGATGTTACGAGGAATGACATTACATGATTTTCATCTATGGAAAGGAAAAGGACACGAAAAAGGAACACTACATTAACCAATATTTGCCTTCAAATAAAAGACATCAGGAGAAAGAAGTACAACTGCAGAAAATTTATTTTTGCATACTAGTTTAGAAGATGTTGCTATATGATAAGTTCCCGCATCCAGCCAATTGCAAAAAGAATGAGTATGATAAATCACCTGGGAAGTTAATGATATAACAAAATCATCAGGCTCCTCTGCATCTTGGTCATCCAAATACTGCCTGTTTGTCATTTCCTATACAAATTCACATTTTTGGCAGGAGTTATTTCTTTGGTGACAAAAGGTAGAAAAAACATAGGCATCCTCTTTAACTTTTGGTGGGAGAATATACAGATGTCGCATACCTGCATATGAAAAATAGTCTCCAACTGCATCTCCATGCGTAGAACCTTAAGGCAATCAATCGCCAGTTTTCTATATTCTTCAGCAAATGATGCAAGATCTTTCGGAGGTTCACCTTTTTTTCTAGAGTGATGCGTTGTATTTTCTTCTACATAATCATAAGCTTTGGAAGATGATTGCCCTAACCTAATGTATATAAGTGGAACATAAGCCTCAAGAAGATGGAAATAAGATTGAGATGTTTTCAAATTAATCACAGGAAGCCAACAAACTCCATTCATCACAATTTCTTTTAACAGATTTGCCCTTTCGAGCATACCTGATTTCATGTTCACTTTTTAAACTTGAGAGGATCTCTATCATTTACAGACTTGTCGTACCACGGACGACTTGACGAATCAGAATCAATAGGGTCATCTTCCAAATCAGGAGGTGTACGTATTATTAAGTTGGAAATAGCTGTCTTAAAACATCTGACAAGGGAAAACCACTAGCGCAGATCATTTTATCATGGAAAGTTGCAGTTTCAACCTCTTGAGTTTTTTTATCTTAGAAAAATCCGCAATTACAGCCACCAGTATCCGTAATTTGGTAATTGACAACCCAGACAAATGGGAGTTTGAGAAATGTCTTTTGTCCAGAACCGATTCAAAACAAAACTTGAAAGGTCTGGCTCTGTTAAATTCAATGGCTCCACAAATGTCAAACATGAATGCAGATGCAAGAATTCACACGGAAATCCTAGTTGTGTTTATCTGTCAAATATTTGACTGATGATGTAATGGGTTGACAGGATTGCTAAAGGAATCACCTGAACCAAATCCCACAGCACGTGATATCATGAATACAAATTACAAAATGAGTGATGTAAGCATGGGTAAAGCAAGAAAGACAACTAATGTATTCTCATATAGCATAGCACATAGTTTCCATCCCGACCTACCAAACTATTTATAATGTTGTACAAAAGTAATGAACTATGTCCACGGGCATCAAAGCTGATGAAGATCACAAACTTAACAAGATAGGACTACTTACCTTTCTATTGAATCTGCAACATATTCCAATGAATCGCTCAAGGAAGCCAATAAAATAAGTTTGTTTTCATCGCGAATAAGGTTCTCCTGCAGAAAATTAAGCCAAAGGAGAAATAAGCCATACAAACTAATACATGGTATACACAGAGAAGATTACCTGGGAATGAACGTTTGATTAAGCATTTAGATACATAGTGATAATACCCGATAAGGGCATGCTTACCTGTCTGATAGGCCTCAAATCCAGTAGTATCTTACTTAATTCCATTTCTACTCCGGTGGACTCAGCATCAGAAGCAATGCTTTCTCTGAATTGATCTAGTGCATTAGGTAAACATTCACTGGCTGGATCAAGTCGCAAGAGATTGTCGATATCATATCTCCCAATAAGCATATAGCTTTGCTTCTCGAGAACTGCCTGATATTTCAACCAAAAACAAGTCAGTGGATTAAAATAAAAACAAAATAATAAGTGCTCGACGAAGATCACATTTGAAGCTTCATGATAGAGAGAGGCTACGCTTAACTTTCTGCAACAAATTTTCAATCACACCTTCACCATTTCCTTTCATTTCCAATGGCAACAATAGGCTATCAAAATTTAAAAGGTATGTCCTTTCGAATTTATAGGAAAGGGATGATGTAACAACTTAATTCATCTTATCTATCGAAGGATTATGGCGGCCTAGTTGCTCCCGAGGAAGGTATTACCCACCAAGCGAAAGTCCAAAACAGAAGTTTGTTAATCTTCTGAATCAACACTTAGAGACTATAATTTTCTTCTCATCAAGTCGGCCTCGCACCAAGAAAAACAAGATCATCCAAGCATTTTTGCCTATTAACCACTTAATTCAAGTCTGAAAAAGTTGCACACAGCCACAGACCATTAACAGAAGGAGACCAAAAGGAAGCAAGGAAAAAGTATGAACATGCTTTTCTTCCATTGGCAAGAAAAAGTTTAAAAAATGCTTGTGATGCATGTTATATAAATATTGCAATAGGAAAAAGAAGGAAAAACGAAACATCCATGCCTCCATATATGACGTTCGACATCTTTCATATGTTCTTTCGAGGAAAGTTTGCACATAGTTGATGATATCACCAGCAAATTTTGGCATTGCATGAGCCCACCCAAGTACCTAGACATATGGTATAAAGAGAATGAACACAATAAAATAACTTGCTTCTCTTATATTGATGACAACAAAATTATATGTGCTGGACATCAAGAGTACCTCTTTTGCTAAGCTATCTATTGCCAATAACCCTTGCAAAACAGGACGTCCCTTCTCAATTGATGGAGTGTAAAAAGCTGCGCTAGCTCGCGGGCGAAATGAAGCTGGGCCTGTTTGGAGGAGAAAATCTAGACTCAGAATTTAAGGCATACTGACCAAATTATTTGAAGAGAAACTCCTCAAGAATAGCAGTCTTTAAAATGGCCACTGAAACCACATATTTAAAACCAAGTACAAGATATACTGTTTCATTTTATATGTCAGGTCTCATGAATAAAGCGAAAATGAAAACTCTCTTTATAATTGTCAGCACTTTCAGGTTGCTGTACAATTCTCAAATTTTTAATGCAATTAATTGTTCTTATTCTGAACTTATCTACATATGCTCACTTCAGAGGAGTCAAAATTTCATGCAAGAACCAACTGAAAACGTGTCTCCTGGCTTGAAATGACAAACCTTTCTATGGAGGACCAATGGATATCTCCAGGCCTTCCAATATAATCAAGAGACAATCATGACAGGGAGACATGGGCAACACATTTATGACATGCAAAGAAATGAAAATACACCAGGAAGAATAGCAATTGGAATCTTAATAGATTTCAGGTGTGAATGCTTATAACAGTATAAGCATCACTAGATAACAGGTGACATCAACCAAACCTTATCCATTCCCAAAGAGGTTAGACCATGCATGAGGGATGAATATTTCAAAACACTTTGTAGGAAGCTAAAAATGTATCGGAGAGTACATTACAAAGAAATTAAGATATGGTTTCCGGGGAAACTAACTTTGTTTATCATGAAATTATTCAATGAAGTTCTGACATTGACCAAGAAATACAACCAGGACCTCACAACAAATTTGTTACCCTGTATTTTGTTGCAACATGAATCAGATTTTTCCTCAACTGTAAAAGATGCTATATGAGGCATATTGTGCATGTTTGAAACTGTGGACATATGCATTTACCCACATAAAATGTGTCTTGAAGGTGTATAGCCTCTTTTGCAGGAAAAAGATGGGCCAAAATGTCCATAAGCGTAGCTCCACTTGCTCAGGAAACTCATTATATTATATTTGACTCCCAAATTTTACCATTTGGATAATGACTAGGTTTTTCAAGGTTACATCCACAACACTTCACATGCAGTTCAACTGGTGTCATACAAGCACTGAAATCACAGGCAACCGCTTGGCAGACGGACACTGGGGAGACAAGGCCAAACTAATTCTACTTATTGCTTTAGACGACAATACAATGAACACCAAAACATGTAACATCATCAATACATAAAATATTAATGGAAATAAGGGTTCATGGAGATAATGGAACTAAATACATCCATCAATAATGGCAGAAGAAAAAATAGATCATGGAACTTGCTTGATATGGCTTGTTGTACGCTTTTGCGGTAATCTACAAACAATGTTGGCAAAAAGTGATCCTTCACAAAGTTCTCCGTAAATGTGATCAATGCATCATTCCTGCAAAAGTTCAGCAGCATCATGCAAATGGTTGGCATGAAGGTGCAGCAATGCAGATTCAGTAGATACTAATAGTAGTAGAGAATAAAAAAGACAATCACCTTCCCCAATACTTTAGCCATACTGAGTCCAATAATGCAAAACTCAAACAATTTACTAAAGGCATATGGTCGAGGAAACATTTGAGGAAGGAAGAGTGATTTACAGTGAAATGTAGAAAGTATCAGCTGAGATATTCTAGAAATCCATATTTCAAAACCAATAGCAAGAAAAAATGTTTCTAATTCGGAACATCAAAGAGCTAAACGGTTTCCATTTCTGTATAAAATGTATCTCAACTTCATATCTTGAGCAGAACTATTCTATTCCACAATCACTTATGCCACTCAAGACTTTGTTACAAGCTCAAAAATTTCTGGTCACCTACAAATAGGAGGAGAATCATCAACATCTCTCTTGATGTTACATCGAAATGCAGAACCCTTCCCTGTGGTTTATCAAATTACAAATATGGGTTGTGTGGTTGGAATGAAAAGTAAAGATATAACAGGAAGAAAATTATACTCAGCATATAAGAAATATTTACTCGTTTGTTGCACAAGAATATCGGAGGGGAAAAGAAAATGGTTGGTAGGAAAATATTCCAGGCTTTATTTTATTTCCATTCAAAGTTGGGGATGAGAAGTGGACATAAAATCCTCACAACTCCCCTTCTTATCTCAGCCCTTATCAATGATCGGAAGCCTACAGTGAATCGGTAAAATAAAAAAGAAAAAATTAATTCTTCCCTTCCAACCCTTAGATTCATTACACCAAACAAGGGGAAGCAATTGAAATTTACCTTACTTAGGGTCATACGATGTGTACCAAACAAGTGGAAGGAAATATATAATTGAACCTATATACAAAGTTAGTTTCATTCCACCTCCCCCTTTCCTTTCTCCTCATTCAACCAAACAAAGCCTTCTCTTCTGCTCATTTTCTATCAGTTTGTGCTTCCTAGTCAGTAGTCCCATTTAAAGAAAATGATTTCAGCAAAACCTTTTGATGGAAACCAATTTTACCTTTCGCAGATTAAAATCCCCCCTCTAGTTTGCCAAATCCCCCACATTTGTCCAATATACACATCTCCTGAGGTTTAATAGCTTTTATTTACCATATAAATATGTAAATGTTGCCTGATATAGCATGTGCATTGAAGTGGTCGAGACTTCAGAAAACTAAAACTGAGGTTTATATCCAACAAAAGCCGTTACTACATTGACACAAAACCCTGTAATAATAAACTTAGCAAGTTCAAGAACGGCATTGGATGTGCTCACCCAGGTTGGGAGAACTTTTCAGGAAGCATCGATGCAACTTTATCTGTAAACTGCACATGCAAGGGAGGAAATAAGGAAAACGAAAGACGCTAATTAGTTATAACGCTCTAGAGAACGGATGAGCATGCACTTCACTTCTTTTCCTCCTCCAATGTAACGGATACCTGAAGTACTGGCCTGTAAACTGATGCTGCTAAATATATCCCTTGCTCAGGTAACACAGCTCCAGTTCCATAACCTTCTTGAACATTTGGGCTCCTTCTCCATCCTTGACGACCGTGGTCAGCCCCTAAGTACAATTCAATTGTAAAAACTGATCATCTGGAGTAAATTGGACATAAGCAGATGAGGATGGTGGAAGGACAAATTTGGGAGAAATTAGTAGAGACATGCATCCTTACGCAATTAGCATAGTTTTCTACAATACAATGAAACTGAATTTTAATAACTCTCTTCATTTATGTTTAATTTCATTATCATATGTTCTGAAGGCAAATATTCATGAATACAGCTGAATAACAGTGGAACCTGGACTAGACACCCAAACGTTCGAACTCACTGGACACTAGCAAACCAAAAGTGCTCAAGCTTATATGGAAAGGTTTTATAACCATTCACACCTAGCCACATTTCCAACAGGCCACTTCACAAGTTCAGGGCCATCCAAGGGGATAGCACCACAATGACCACTGCAATAAGAAGCACAAGGACCACTTCATTCTAAAAGTGTCAGCAAAATTGGAGAGTAGCCAACTGAGCCAAATGCTTAAACCTATGTTGAAGTGTAGGAGCAAACTAAGCCATACTAAACCATTTATAATTGTTCCTCATAACCAATACGGGAGGGAGCACTAAAGAGTATTCTAGAAAAACAACATATTCTAACTGCAGCCTGGTGTTGCAAATGTCACTGGATCTTATTGGGCAACAAGGGAGCAATACAATCTACAGATTTTGTATGAGAACGTTCATGATAACTTGAGCTTTGGATCTCTCATCAGATACCATTGTGCAATAATAGTAAGTCTATAAATACCTCAGGCCCATAACTGATCTTGTAAACAAAATTAGGATCTGAATAGCTATTTACTAGTCCCGGATGTTCTGTGTTTAACAATTTTACATAAATAAATTTGAGAGCTCCAAGAGCAGCTGTCAAATTTCTGAAAAAGATTTAACTTCCTTATTGGCCTCCTCACCTCCCCAAGCGTGTTGGCAATATAAAACCACCATAAATAACCAACTCCAGGAGGGTGGCAATGGCATCACTAGCAGGTTTTGCCATGCTGTTCAGTAATCCAGATCATGCAAAAAAAAAAAAAAAAACCTTGAAGCTTTTTTAGCATCTCATCTTCCATACTTTAATTCTCAGGATGACGTTCGGATCTACTATATGATTATCAGTTGCCATGGACTCTAGCGTATATCGCATCCATCTAAACAACAACTTAGACACTGTCTTACTTTCAGATGTGCTGCTACAAAGGAACATGTCATATCAAACGGAAAAGAGTACATATTAACACAGGTTCTTTAGGATGATATATTTCACATCCTGTAGAATTATTGTATCCAATATAGCAGAATGACTAATGCTATTATAGCAAGGGCCCCGTATTCATAATACGATTCATGCAGAACACAATAATTGTTAACACACTGATATAAATCTTGTAAACCAGCAAAAGAGTGAACCAATAATGATATCTTGTGGGTAATTGAGAGAACAAGAATGCCACCTGGCTAACCTCAAAATGGTGAAAAGTAAAGTTGGAAGAGTGACCGAGTACTTTTTCCTCTTACCCTGGTTAGGTATGGAAACACTAGAATCTGTGAAGCGAAATGCAAAGGTAAGACCATCTTCTGATCCATCGCTGTAAGCCACATCGATCAAGAGTCATTACATTATAGCCATACAGAATGATCACAACTTTGCAACTATAAGATCAGACTACGAGTTTAAAACAGCAAATATAACCACAACATATTTCCACAGTGATCCAGGGAAGGCTATCATTCCAAAAAAAAAAAAAGAATGCCTTTCCCAATCAATGCAGCTTTACATGTCACTTAGTCTTATCTGTATAACAGCAACCCTCCTTCAAATAATTACTGTGAATGTGTGTGCATGTGTGATATGCAAGTCAAAGTGTTATTGTTAAGGGGTATAAAAAGGATAAGAATCAATTCTTGAAACATAGTACACCCACCATTGCACCCAAACAAATAACAAAAGGGAGATTGGAGTAACAAAGCCCAAAAATAAGACGAAAAGAAAATGAAATACCACAAGAAGGAAAAATCTATAATATGCAGGAAAATCTCAGATGAGAGTATGACTATGTTTGCTTGCCTCTTATCATTGGCGGGGACCTTGCTAGCAAGCCTAGCTGTTTGTGCAGCAGCATCCGCAGAAGCAGCTTCAGGAGTAGCTCGTAGGATCTCGCATATAAGGTGTTGACACTCACTCTACCATCAGAAAAAAATATCAATAGTAAACATGTCCACAGCAATATTTTCCATAACATTACATTGAAACACTGAAAGCTAATTATAAGTACAAAAGGTAAACCTGTAGAACAACTAAGGAAAAGCCAATTGTATAGCCTCCGGTATCATGAGAAGCATCAGAATCATGATTCCAACTAATATCAGCAGCCATTGCATTTGGCGTGTTCAAGTTAACTTGTTGTGAAGATTTTGATTCAAGTAATTCTCCGACAATAACATGGTTTTCTGAAAAATTCCAGCATCAAGAAAATAAGATAACAGCTGGCGTATATAAAACACAAATTCCAAAAACTTATTTGCAATCTCCTACCAAATATCCGAACAATGGTGTCCAGTATAGAATCAAGTAGTTTCTTGGCTGCAATTTGGGCGGTTCCATTAGGAGACATAACATTAGAGACAGGGCTCGTTGTCAACAATGAACCAGTGACTGACACTCCATTTTGACGTTTTTGTTTCAGTAATTGGTGACTCTCCAGCCGCCCTTTTAGATTGTGAAGACCTGTAGCCAAAGGCAATGCAGCATGGCCAAGACCAGGCCCTGGCCCATTGAGGCGACCTGCCTGAGCTTTGATCTTGGTAGTGATAATTTCATGGATTGTAGGACGTAATCTTTGGCTGTGAATACATGAATAACATGGAGAAGTTAGAATAGCATGAGAAATTATGAAGCAGAATTCACAAAGAATGCTATTATAAGTGATTAAGTGTTTTTTATTTCTAGGTTTGACTATTTGAGACAGAATAGAGAAACTGGTCATGCTTAAGTATATCAGAAGAAAAATATGCGGCTTATTTATTATTTTAATTCAATTTTTTAAAAAAATAACAGAATTAATATTTAATTAAAATATATAATATTAATAAGATTAAGTCGAACTCGTAGAGCTCGTCTTTACGATTTTTATTTTTAAATTTTATATTAAGACTTCAAATGATTGAAGTCGAATTCCAAGAATGCAACTTCAAGTCACATACTTTTGTTTTTTTTTTTGTTTTTTTTATTTTAATAATATAATTATTATTTTTGGTTAATCATAATTTTGACATTATAATTATATATTTAATATTTACACAAAAAGAAAAATTGCAATAATTATTACAAAAATTGCAATAATTATTTTATAGGAATTTATTTATTGGGTGTAAATATTAAATTTATTAAGGAATTTAATTATTATTTATCCTTAATAAATTGAATATTTAAAAAACAATTAAATCCTTAAATTTGTAATTGTAATAAATTTAAATAATAATTAAATTCCTTAGTAAATTTGTAATTGTAATAAATTTAATTAATAATAATTAAATATTTAATAAATTTAATATTTAAATAACAATTAAATCCTTAAATTTGTAATTGTAATAAATTTAAACAATAATTAAATTCCTTAATAAATTTAATATTTACACCAAAAAAATTATAATAATTACAATTCCTAAAGATGACCGCCCATCCCACAAGTGCGTCGATGCCATTGACATCGAGGCCTTCTTACTTCTTCACCCACATTATGTATTGGCTCATTTTGTTCATTATCATCATTATTGGTATTAATATGCAACCGGTTTGATGATGTTGTTGCCACAAATGCGTGAAAGACAACAATCCCAACAAAGGGAAGCAATTCAAGACAAGTTGATGCATCAGTGAAGGGCCGTAGAAGATAAATAATATTTGTAATAGTTGATCGTATTTTATATCTATAAAATAATTATTGCAAGTTTTCTTTTTGTGTAAATATTAAATATATAATTATTGTCAAAATTATGATTAACCAAAAATAATAATTATATTATTAAAATAAAAATAAAACAAAAGTATGTGACTTGAAGTCGTATTCCTGGAATTCGACTTCAAGTCGAATTCCGGGAAGTCGAAGTCGAATTCCGGGAAATCGACTTCAATCATTTGAAGTCTTAATAAAAAAACAAATCGTAAAGTCGAACTCTACGAGTTCGACTAATCTTATTAATATTATATATTTTAATTAAATATTAATTCTGTTATTTTTTAAAAATTTTGAATTAAAATAACAAATAAGCCAAAAATATGCATACAACATAGGCAGCCTGGCTCATGAGCATGAAAATCCTTCCTCTAACCAGCATTAGAGGAACAGTGCTGAAGTCCAATACCATAAAAGTCCCATCAGTCAAATCCACAAAACTTGAGGAGCCCACGAGGTAGGAAACTCTCAAGTACGGTTCTAACAGAAGGAATTAACCCACCTATTCCGACAAGGGAAAATGGGCCATTCACCAGGGAGATTTTGAAATTGCAGAGGCTTGGTTTCTTCATTCCAAACCGTTATTTCAATTCTTCCATCTTTTCTTGATTTCATCTCTTTATTCAGTCAATTCACAGCCACAACAATACAAAAGGACTTCAATCGAAACCCACTGTATGCTTCCATAATAATGACAAGTACTTGATTAACTATTTGAAACCTCGATAAATTATGACCATTAAATCTGAAATTATACATTCATATCATATAATAATTTTACTTTAGAGTATATAGAAATTCCTTTTGAGCTGTAAAAGTCAATTTAAATTTTTTTACAATAATTTGGCCCCAATGCTATAGAAATATATCAAGCAAATGGATTCTTATTTAACATAAACTTTTACATTTAGTATTTTTTGCTTGAAACTTCTATTTATGTTAAATTTATATTAAGTTTTTAAAAGAAAATAGCAACATAAAAATTACTAATCATCTTTTTCATGATTGTATTCTCTTGGCAGTACTTTATTCATTAGATACAATAAGAAAGAAAATAAAAATAATTACATGAAACCAAACAAAAAGAGAACATTTCAAACCTAAAAGTCAACCGCACGTAAGAGACTAACAACACAACCATGGATTTAAACAACTAATGTAGAGTACTATTTACTTAGTTGAATTATTGTTTAGATTCTATATAGTAATTCAAGATTTAATCAATACTTTATTAGCTCATCAATTTATGTAGTAAATTATTTTTTTATTTTTAAATATTTATTTAATTAAATTTATCACCAATTTTAATAATCTTAACAAGGTGGTACACTTTGCCAACAATATCAATTCAAATAAATCATAGAACATTTACATAAAATGTGATCTAAGAGTTCACTTTCTTTTTTAGAAAGGCCTAAACACGGGAACATGAAACAACATTCTCCCTTATATTTTTATAGTTATGTTATTCCATTTGAAATATCCTTTACGCGCAACGCACATATCCTTTACTAGTGCACTGAAAAATCATACATCTGTTATTCGAAATAAAACTAAGTCATGTGAGCTCCAATAGGAGTTCTAAATAAATCTATAAGAATAAAAAAAATATCAAATATCTTAGTTTGAGAGACATTTCATTCATACTTTCCTCAAATTTAATAAAGAAAGTTCTTACATTTTGCTTGAGTGAAGTTATAGATGACTTCAGAATTTCAGTTCTAAGCCAACAAATTTCTAACGTTAGAGGCATCATTTCTTTGTTTTTAAAGGCGAAGGAGATCTCCCTTTCACACATGCAAACACAAGATAACAGATGCAAACTTTGATTTCACTAATATTTTACGCGCGAATTGTCACTATTTGTTTTAGTGCCCCAGATCACGTCCAAATATATGACGCTGGGGTACTTTAGTAGTAACTAAGTTTAAGTTGCATATCCATTAAGAGAGAGCATGTCCATTCTCTAACTATCAAACTTGACCACATACCATATTATAGCACCTGCAGCAGCAACTTTTCCAAGCATGCAGAGGCACTCAACTAGAGTCTGCAAATATTTTACATGCAGTGGAGCATCACTCTTTCTCATTGCTTCCTGCATTAAACATATGCACTTCAGCTCATTGGACAAGATAAACCAATTTAAATTCAACAACTGTGATTGTAATTATAGCAGCATACAACAAATTCGTCAGGAGTGGAATCTGACAGCCACATGGGAATTTGACGAGATGGATTTTTGGCATCTCTTGCACCAGCACCGCCATTCTCATGCAAATCCATTGTGCCATCCTCATTGAGACTGTTGAATGATGAAGTTAGATGCAGAGTTAGGAAGGGAAAAAAAGGCTGACAAGAAGCAGTCTTATCAAAGGAATTCTATTATACATCTTACTGGTGCAAATTCACTATGGAGTTCCCAAAATTAGAAATTGATTTGTGCACAATACTTAATGATTTGTCTATTGGGAGCCCAGCAAATAGTAGAACGGGAGGACTGCCAAAACTAGCAATGATATGCCGAAGCAAGTGTGTACTAAATTGGGCAACCACAATGCTTAAGGTGCGTGAAACATCCTATAACATTTTACGTCTAAATTTAGCTGGCATTTTTATAGGGATGAGCTAGAGGGTTACAGCAGTCAGAGCAAATAGAGGATCAGAGACCGTCCTCCTGCTTTCACAGTATCTGGTTAGTAAAATCATTGAGGAAACCGGAAATTCTGTTTCCAAGATTAAACATTATTAGCTATGCATTTAACAAGCTCTTCTCATTTGTTTGAAAACAAGCACGGTCCCAATTTCATCCATTTTGAGAATTAAGAAAACAAACTAAAATTTATTAACATGTCAAGAGCATGGATGCAGAGCAAATGCAGCTTCTCAACATTGAAGAGGAGAGAAGCTCATGCCAATAGTTTAAGAGTTAAATGAAGCAATAAAACAAAATGGAGCCAATTTCGTATATTTGAAAATTAAGACAGCACATAAAGGTATCAAAGAAACAGTTAATAATAACACTAGCAGCTAAAGATCCAAATTAGAAAGATCACCACCAGCAATTTATCAAAAAATGATCATTTGCAGAATTGCACTGGAAAATAAGATGTCTCACTAGGTTCCATCTCCAAGATCATTATTCGGCGACCGGGTTCTTCGAGAGAGCGAGAGAGAATAATTCATGGAAAATGTAATAGCTGCGGAAGTTGGAATTGCATCATCGCTTTCATTTATACTTGAGACAACTGAGCTGCCACAAGGAGAAGTGGAAAGCAGAAGAAGTCATCAGCTTAGCCAAAATTAAAAATAAAATGAAATAAAAATAGTAGAAAAGATAAAAATCTTGCAAGAAAGAAGCTGATCTTCAGGATAATAAAAGCATAAGAATCTCAAACAGATAATTGGCAAAATGAAATATCTAGGCTATTTCCAGGGACACATACATCAAATGTCAATTTTACACTTCTGAAAATAATGACCAAGGTTAAGCACTATGTTATGCATAAAAAGATAGTACGGCAGGTCGTACGGTTTAGATCCTCAGAGAAAATGCTCCTCAAATATGTTACGGCGATATTCCATCAGCCTCCACTTCAACTTTTGTCAGCACATTGACAATTTAATGGGGAAAAAAAAAGGACTTGCAAGTTTAGAGGTTTATTGAGGATCGGAAAATAGACCAAGACTATATATACCTGTATTGACCCTTATTGTACAGATGGGCATGCAAATCCTCCAAAACCTTATAGAAGATTGTTCCTCGCAGCTTTGTCAAATCAGAACGGACATCTTGAAGAGCACCAACCTGAGATAAACAGATCATCCATGACATGGTGCCTTATTAGTGTACCATAATTTCCTCTCACTTGAACTGGAATTCAGAATTATGGAATTCAAAATTACAAAACATTGTCTCCTTAAACAGACCTTCTCAGTATTAGTTTTTCAAGATGTTCATGCTCATGCAGCAACATCATGTTTAAAGATAATAAGTTTTTTGGGCCCCAAAGGAATAAAGTTCACAAATTTCAAGGAAAATAATGTGCGAATAACATGCAGGATTCTCTCTTCAAGAAATTCAGGAGTAGTTAACTAAAGCAGTCGGGACTCAGTGAAGGCCCAGTCTAAATCTGTTATTTCCCTTCTGTGTAATTACCTGTTAGAATTAATTTCAAGATGAATGATATCATCGCAATAGATATTGCTGGGGTCATTATTGATCTTGGGCCAAACCCAAAGCAAATGAACACTTAGCAAGCTCAACTGCTTTGTCCAGACACAACATTAAATTAAGTACTTGTAGGCTGGAACCTTAACTTCTGAAATATAGAAGGTGATAAAAGAAACACATTTTTTATGCTGAACTCTCTGTATCAGTCAAGAAGAGAGGCTTTCAATTCGAACCTTCAGCCGCCCTGGTGTGAAGATGTAGGGGATTTTTCGATTTTATAACACTTCATCTTGCATAACAAAGCAAACAAGAGCAACTAACCGATTGGAGGCCCTCTCTCTCTAGCATTAAAGCTGACTGAACATGTAACTGAACTGCAGCATAAAACTGCTTTTCCGCAATGAGCTTCTCAATACAAGCAGGTACCTATACATGTTAGAAACACCCAATTAAATAACTACAGAAGCATAAGCCTGAACGAGATTGGATTATAAGAATTGTTACACTAGTGCCTAGTGAGCAAAAGCAAAAAGTATATAGTTAGGCAAAATACATTGGCAGCTATGCTTTAACATAGCACTGTCTGTAACTCTGCTTCAGTAGGCCAGCAGTCACACAAATGGCAAGAAGGAACAAAGATATTGATAAATTGGCAAGAAACAGAATTGCCATTTCAAGGAAGTTACCCTCCACCAAAACCAATCTTTAAAGGTATCCTTCATCATTTGGCATTTCATCTGAGGCAGTACAGGCATCCTATAGAGACCATGAACTTAGCATAACGTCTACCCAAAAGTATGCCAGTTAGGCGACAGGGTGCAGTTAAATAATGTAGATGCACGAAAACCATAAACGAAAAGATAAGTTGGGCTACTTTTAGCTATAAATTTTTATATGAACTGAAGAATATGCTAAAATGCACTATCCTTTGGCTTCTCTAATTCTGAAATTCCAAGCTCCCCTGTTTACCCCCACAACATACAATTACTAAAGTATGAAAGTACGGAATCATGTAAGGATTGTCTGATGTGAGCAACATAGAACAGAGCAGACAGCATAAACTACAAATGTGAATACTTCAATATACACAAGAGACCCTTGAGCTGTCATCAATTTTTAGTTTCCAAAGACTGAATACAGCGTCGCTTAGAAGATCAACAATATGTACTACAAGCCAGGGAAGTTGATGCTTCATTCTTTTCCCCACAAGCAGAATGCAGTCTCCATAACAGTTTAGAACACATTGAAGAACAGAAAAATATCTAAGATTCCAAATGAGACAAAATTGTATAAAGAACAGACTGACCATAGCTATCCCTTCAATTTGGTCCAACAATGAGATGATGTGCCGCAGGGTAACAGACCGATACCATAACTGATGCAACTGCTTATTATGAGCACCAAGAAGTTTCTTTGCCTCAGCTAAATCAACCTTCAGCACCCCAATGCTTTGAGCAGATTCACTGAATAACCGCAAAATCTGAAGGATAGAAGATACAGTGTAAATGTGGATGCGGACACAAGCTAAACTAGGTTTCCCATCAAATACAATATAAAACAAAATCTCTTTCAATTAAGGAAGAGTTAATTGCAGGATGTAAACTCCATCAGAAATTGTTGACAGTAGACCGTAGTTTCCAAACGTTACCAAAGCCTGTGATGTCACAAGCCAATACGGCGCACTACCCAGGATCTAATGCGGAAAGAATATTAATAGCAATATCAAGTAGCATAAATGAGGGATGCATACTTGAATAATTATATTCCCATTAATTTTCCACATTTTTAAAGTGAACAAGAGAACCAGAATCAATATTGTAAAAGATCCACCAAAGCATAGCCTCGTACAGCTCTATATATGAAAGGTTGCAGAAGTAATTAAACATGCATGAAACAAACTCATACATAGTAAAAGGTAATCAAATGGACTTATATCTCTTAGATGACAGTAAATTGCAACTAAATACTGCAGTTCTGATTCTAAATATGCTAACTCAATTACAGCTTCATGGGCACCTTTTGGATCATTCCTAGGAGCTTCAGAGGATTAAGGCTTTCATTTCAAGTCAAAATGCCTATAACAAGTGCCATACTAAGCTAATATTGATTCTTTGCTGCCTGTTCAATTATTTATAAAAAATTTCATTTGTTTTAAGCAAGGTTCTCAGATGTAAGAAAATGTCTAGCCTGTTCTGCTAAAAATACCGAACAGGCAAGGGAATCATTAAATAATTGCATAATCAGGATCCACTCACTAGTTAATTAGCGGGAGAGCTGATACAGTCAAGTGAGGCTTGACTCAAGATCAAGCTTGATAAAACAGGTAGCCTGAGAGGGTCGACCTGGTCAATTGAGGCTTGACTCAAGCTCAATCTAGACTCTCGCTCGGGCTTTAAAAATTTAAAGAGTTGAGCTTGAGCAGAAGGCGCCAAACTTAGGTGTTTGAAAGCTTTGTCTTACATTCTATAGATTTTTGCTAAAAATGGACAGTGCAGTTTTAGAGACAACCCAGTTAAATTGCTTATAACTTTTATCTAGCCTTATGCCTTGTCCATTTAAAACAAAAAACACATTGTTCTGCACCCTAGCCTTCTTAACACTGTAATATCCAGGGCATATTCAGATTTTTTTTTTTCTGCAAATAAGAAATTGTTAGGATGAGTGGCCTTTGACATGCAAGTAAAAAATCTTAGGCAGAATATGAGGGCGTGAAAAGAAAGTAAGTGAAAGCACATTAAACAAGCTACACACTGTAGCAGACAGTGGATGTAGATCGGAAAGCATTTTTGCTAGAGATCTGATGCATAACAGAAGGGGAACACAAAAGAATTAACTAAGGAGAAACCTGAGAATAATTTTGAATTGCTTTGTTAAAGCCACCATGATACGCATGAACGACTTCATCAACAACTTCTTCGATTACATCACTCTGCTCCTTTAAAACCCGCACTTCTCCTTCACGATCTTTTGATGTCAAAATATGCACAACATGAGGTAACGAATCAAACCGCGCCGCCGCCCAACTTTCATCTACTCTAGAAAGTTCTTCCCTTAAATACTGCAAATATCATGAAGCAATAACAGGAAATATGACTTTACAATAATCCAAACTTTAACAGCGGTTTATTAAACAATAGGTTATATCATGACAAGGTATAGCAGCACTAGATGTCCAAAATGCTAAAACATAAAACATGTCTGCAGAAGAGGAAAATGGATAGATAAAGGCCAAGAAGAGTTAAAGTAGAATATGGGGGTGGGATATTATGTGCTTTTTAAGACAGGTCTTGCAGCACTGCTGCCACAGAGATGTGCATATGGGGTTCTTCACTTTTTCCAGATGAATGGAAGTAAATTCCTTCATAATTATATTCATATAATGCATGGATAAAAAAGATCAGCAGCACGTCAGCCACCTCTGAGCCTTAACTTTCCCCTGGTAATCAAACATTTCAAACAGAAAATCTATAGAAGAGCGAATTCAGAGCCATTCTACAATGTAACATCACGTTGGCATCTTCTCCATAGAACCCTATGATAAGTTCAATCACCTATAGGCATAGTGCGTAGTTAATTGTGCGTTTTACAAGTAATGGTATGAAGGTCACGCACATCTAAATCCGAAAACCTACGCCTTAGTGATAGAATTGAAAGTTTCTTTTTATTTACTGCTCAACACATGCAAGGATATCCATCAGGTTATTGAACAATAAAAGTAACAGCTAGATGATTTTCCAATTATCAGATCCAAATGTCCCATTATTGTTTTCAACAACAAAAATCTGCATGTCGTTTCTCCAAAATTATGCTGTGGAGTCCAATAAACTAATATAAACATTACAGTTGCGTACAAAATGTTAGTTTCCCCACTCCTGAACACAATATGGAGCTTCTTCACAAATTCCCTTCTTTCTAAACAATATCGTACAGCATCCTCCCCCTGAATTCATAAATTATTACCATAAAAGCAACCCATAATACACGGAAAGCAACTTTCCACTTACTAAACTTTCCTTGAAAAACTTTACACCTTGGATTCCCTAGGTTCTTAGGAGGGCATGAGGCCTGTAATAACTACTGTTATCATTGGAGCAGTAGAATCTTACATGTCGGCATCTAAAATTAAGCCTCCCGAGTTTTAGAACCTTGAATAGATGAGCTCCAGGATGCAAATGGAAATTGACAATTGACCAAGCACAAACTTAGCCAAGACCATAATTCAAGAATTTAGTCGGAGACTTATCCAAACATTGAGCTGAAGAATTGGAGCATCATAAATGACTCTATTACAGGTTCCCTTGATATCAAATCTCTATAAGTTTTTAAATCAAATAATTGAAGCCCAATAGGTAAATTCAATCAAAATCCCAATCAAGTAAACAGTTCTAAACCAGCAAAATTTCCCCTATTTTTCCAAAGTACTCGACTTTCCCAAATAATCACGGTAATTTGACCGCATAAATTTTCAGCCTGGAGAAAAGATGATCATAAAATCCAGTTCCTTGTCTAATTTAATCCCACTTCCTCAATTCACAAAATAAAAAAGACAAGAAATAACAGGTAAACAATAACTTAAATTCACATGAACAACTAAGTTGATTTTAACGCCGAAACAGAGAAAAGATACCCACCGATTTCTCTCGCGAAATGGGAAGCCCGTCGAAAATTGACATCTCAATGCAATGAGCTCAATCCCGACTCCCTACACGCCAAAATCCACAAATTTGCGGAAACTCAGAATCCAATTCTTGAAACAAACAAATATTACAACAATCACTAGTTAAATACAATTGGGTGTGTGCATTAACACACACACACTACACACACAAGAACAGAAGAAAAGACATGCGTACTGGATCTGCCAATTATGGGTTGAAGGAAACGGATCGGATGATTAATTTAATCGTTGATAATAAATGTTTTCAAATATATATATATAAATTTTCGTTTTCTATCAGACCTTTATTTGATGACTGGAAAAAGGGGCTCAATGAGCTGTAAATGAGGGGTCGATTTGTGAGTAGAGCTACAAATGTCAATAATTTGGCATATCGCTGCATCATCCTGTTGTACGTTCTGCATTGTCATTTTTTAAATACGTTTTTTGTTTGTAAATACCAATAGATTATGAGTTAGAGTGCTACGTATATAAACTTAATAATAGGTATTTAGTTACTTTTATTATATTGTTGATTATAAATATTGATATATTACGTATTAAATTATGTAATAATAGTATGTTAGTTGATTTATAAATGTCGACGTATTTTCAAAAAATAAATCATCAAGCCATCAATGTGTCTTAGCCTAAGGGTTAAAATTGAGATTCAATGAATAAATCTGATGTTATGGTTTCAAGTCCAAAAATAATTATCGACATTTGTCTCACTTAATGTAAATTATGCAGAAGATATTTTTCTCATTAAATATGAGTTTATTGAAATCAATTTATTATAATGTGTGTTTATTGATAAATTTACGTATTTATCAATTTATTAATTGATATAATTATGTATCACCGTTTCTATAAAAAATAAATAAATCACCAAGCCAAAAGTAATTTAATTTTGTCTTTTCAATGACAAAATAAATTTATAATATTACATCAACATATTAGTAACTAATAAACTAATCACTGATAATTAATTAATAATGACAAATGGTGAGTTGTTCTTTTTTTTTGTTGGTGTTCTTTCCACTAACACAATAAATTACATTATTACATTAACATGGTGATCATTCATGAGATACAATTGTTAATAATCAATTAATTATGGTTGATCAATTTATATATAATAAATCAGAAATATAGAAGCTATCAAAATATGCATTATTTTTACACATATTTGGATAGTTTTTTTTTAATTTTTAATTTTTATTTTGACAAGTAAAAAATTATTTATATTTAAATTAGGCAAGTGTATGATTATTTATTTTTATCCACAAAATTCACTTTTTGTTTTTTGGATAAATTAGTCTGTAATGCAGTTTGAAATTATTTTTATGTCAAATAATACTTAATTTTTATATTTTCTATTTAAATATACGTAAGTGCACCATTGATTATCTTTATTAAAAAAAACTCATTTTTTAGATAGATTTAGTTAATGGAATAATTTAAATGTATTTTTATGTGCAATACCCTTTTGTGTTTTTATAATTATTAATTATTTAATTTATGTTATAGGTTATTTTATTTACTTATTTATTTATTTAAAAATTCAATTTTTCCATGCTTGACATAGGGTACTAACTAGTTAAATAATCATACTCACACTAATACAGAGTGGTATGACATAAATATATATTTGATGAAATTAACTTTGTATTTTATGTTTTGATGCGTACCAGTGTCTAGTTGCACCACAAAAGGTCAAAAGATTTTCAACAAAATCCTAAAATTAAGGTAGTACAAACCTGCAAAACATGGGTCAACGCTCCAATGCTTAAGTTGGTACACTGATTTAAGAGATAAATGATTGGAAAACTTGAAGTATAGTAAGAATAATGGTCAAATATGAAGACAAAGTGATCAAAGTAAAGTGGAGCGCAAAAACATGCTAAAAGATGCTAAAAATTGAGATAAATGAGTGTAAGAGTGTGGGATACTTGTTACCATCATGATTGTACAATGACCTCTATTTATAAGCTAATGGGGAGTGAATCTCAGAAGTTGTCGCGACTTATGATATACTGTTAGAAAGTTGTGTGAGTTAGCTAACTAACCAAAACACGAATTGTGATTTGGACTTATCTTAAAATGTTATGACTGTTTGAACAACTCATTTCAGTCAGTCCGATTTCAATAGGTTCCATTTTACTTGCTGCAATCAGGTCGAATGCCACCAATCTAAGAGAAGTTTGTAGTTTTTTTTAGGGTTAATTACACTTAGACCCCCTCTGAAAATGCATAATTACACTTTCCCCCAAAGAAGTTTTGAAATTACATTTACACCCCCTCTAAAAATTCTTTGTTTACACCTGATCTCCATTCGTTAAAGTTTGGGCGAAAAATGTTCATTTCAACAAAAATAATTACATAAAATTTTAATTTTACCTCTCATTTAACATTCTCGTGCAATAATTTTGTACTTATAAGGAAAAAATATAATAATATTGGCCTCACTCCATACATATACGTTACACTTATCCTCTTATAAGTACAAAAATATACATGAGAATGTTAAATGATGGGAAAAATTGAATATTTGTGTAATTATTTTTGTTCATGTGAACATTTTTCGTCCAAACTCTAACGAATGGGGGTCAGGTGTAAACAGAGAATTTTCGGAGGGGGTGTAAGTGTAATTTCAAAACCTTTTTGGGGGAAAGTGTAATTATACATTCTCAGAGGGGGTGTAAGTGTAATTAACCCTTTTTTTTATATGATGTGTCTTATGATGCAATGCATGTGACGTGCAACCTTACTGTCTGCTGAGCCATCCTGCTGGATTGCACTCCTTTTCGGGCATGCCAGGCTATGGGCTTGATACCTTACTCATGAGCCAGTAGGATTGAGCCAACTAGGTTGTCTGTTGGGGGGCCCACCTCCTTAGTTTTGAGTTTGAGAAAAAATATTTGAGAAGGTATATGATTATATAAATAACAATATTTAGAAGTTTATTTGAACATTTTTTAAAATAAAATATACTGGTCAAAACCTTTTCAATATTTTTAAAAATTCATATATAATTTCAATTGAAACATACGAAGCATATCATTATTCGTATTGCAAATCTATTCAACAAGATTTTCGTATTTTCCTCTAATAGTAATAGATCAAAAATCAAAACGTCCCATTACATTATTAATAGTAATAGTATAGAAATTATGTTAGGAAAAATTATACGGTAATGTTTTCCATATGTTTGCAATGCAATTTTATTTTTCTTTTTTATTTTTTTAATGGTATCATCCTTTTGACAACTTTCTCCTTGTATTCATCAAATTATGTGGATAATAAAAACCTTTGAGACATTCCCATTATTTTAAAATCTAGACCCTTTGATATACTTAATGAAATCAATCGATATAAAATGAAAAAAAAAAAACAAAAAAAAAAACAAATCCTAGATAAAAATTTAAAGTTCACAACCAGCTCCCATAAAATTTGAAATAATTATAAATATCCCCTCCCCTGTTGTTTGAAAATTTATCAATACCACCTTGATTTTAAAGATCGTCTAACAACTAGCCCAATTCATTAGTTTTTGTCAGATTTTCTTTTTTTTTTTTTTGTGGTAAACTGACTAAAATAAACCTCGTGGACTATGAATTATAAGTTTACTTATTTTTTTAAAATTTATGATTTTTTTTAATGGACAAAATTTTTTACAGTTTTTAATTTTTTTATCCACCTAGTCTGATGTTTTTACAATTTTTTATTCTTTCAAGAAAAAGAAAAAAAGTACAGCAATGATAAAGTTGACAATCCAGGCTTCCATCCAAAAATTATATAATTTCATCAAATTTTAGGTGGTATTGGTAATTTTACAAACAACAGGGATATTCATAATTGTATCAAACATTAGGGGTCCGCTTGTTGTAATTTACCCAAAAATTAATATGTTCCGTTTCATTTTGATTTGTGCACAAATATTTTCAAAATTAAGTGTAAAACATTTTCTTTATTGAATGCGTAAAATATAAAATTATTTTGAACTATTGAGTTGCAATTTCTGATTAATTAGGTTGACTTATTGATTTGAAATCTATTTAAGAAACATATTGGACTTATTTCATTTAGGATAAATGCTACATTTGGTCCCTTAAGTTTTTGTTAACAATCACTTTAGTCCCTCAAAGTCATATTGCATTCATAAATCCCAAAAAGGCCTTACTTCTCTTATGATGTGCATTTCTAGATTTAAAAAAAAAAAAAAACGTGCAGTTTGCAGTATCTTCGATCGTGATGGACTAGTTCACACCATATCAACACGAATTCAATTAAGTTGTTTGAAAAAAAATTTTAGTGGTCAAACAAAAAATCGAGATAAAGGAAATATTGATACCTTAATATAGGATATTTTGCGACTTCCATATAATACTTTTCAAAAAGCCAAATTTAGTACCATAATATAGGCGAAAAAGGCAAAATTGATATTGTAGTTTGTTGAAATTGCAATTTTAGTACCTTAGTTTTTGGATTGACAATTTTAGTAGTTTTAACCTTTTTTTGATAATATCATTTTTAGTCCTTTAAGTTTAGTTTTCTCACAAATTTAGTCCATGGTCTGAAAATGGTATCGTTATTGAAGAAATAATTGTTTATATCACATTTTGATATTTTAATCCCTAATAGAGGAGATTTTTTAATGTATGAAAATGAGCGAAAGTTTGAGTTACGATGAAAAGAGGGAATATTTCCATACTTTAGAAATACACAGGAGGAATTTCTTCGCGAAATTTCTCAAAGGAATTGAGGCGGTGTCATAACGAGTCAAGAAAGAGGAAAAATGGGATTTTCTTACCAAAGAAGAGAAGGAGGATTAGATGTGGAGATACAACATCCGAGAAAGACTACCAGGAATGAGGTGAGACGACTACAATCCACCGAGATCCAGGGTAGAATACAACGAAGGAGAGATGGACCGAGTACATTCATGAAACGTTACAGTTCTTAAAACTATGATTAAAGGAACTGACTGGAAAGAACTCAAGGCAGATACCTCACAGATTTAAGAGTAATCCAAAAGACAGTTCAAGACTGTGGATTTAGGTTAATCCACATATCCTAAAGATCCTCCCCGATCTACACAAGGATCCTACAAATCTGAAAGCTAGAGTTACAGGTCTAAAGAAAAACCATAGGAATACCCCTGAGGCATACAGATCCTGCCAAGAGCGTATCAGGGACGCCTTCGGAGTAGTACCTCTTCTACATTAGACGGGAAAGGCGACAGAGATTCCAACGCAAAAGATGCAGGAAAATCTAATAATTGAGATCCTCATATCGATAAAATAATGAAAATATCAAGGGTAGATCTATCAAAACTATAAGAGCTAGCAGAATTTTTTTCACAACTTGGGATTGTGGATTTAGTCAACGTTCAAACCAACAAAATCACTCTAGTATTACCACCACCGAAAGGAAGCATGGGATCTGATCATCCAATGAGAGAAGGTGCAGATTTCCACACCAACTCCACCCCTTCACTCGTAGGAACAATATTGAGATAGAATCCATGAAGGAATCCCAGACGACTACCCAAAAAGACACATGGGGCAAGGACTATGCTCCAACCCTTGCATCCATATGGCACTATAGTCAATCTAGACTCATCAACTTTCAAAACATTGAGAAGTTGATAGATGACTGGGTTGCAACCATGAAGATAGCAACAATCACATTGGAACTCGATAAAGAGAACTTCATACGACTATTGGAGTTAAGCTTGGAGGGTTCTGGGAAGTCGGTTGGGATAATACCCTGGAAGACACCAGAGCAGGAATTCTGGTCGAAGAGTCCAAAACTGCAATCACAGAAAGACTTAGAAAGCTAATTAAAATACACTTCATCGAAGATAGGTACTTCGTGAAAGAAACAGTATACCCAGGAAATAAAAAACGTGGCAAAAATAAAAACAAAACATGAAAAAATAATTAAACCATGTAGAGATCACATCCCTAATCCCAGAGGTTCAGCAATAAAAGAAATGGAATCAATATGAACGTGGCTAGATTTGAAAAACCGAAAAATGAACGGAAGCGTAAAATTAGATTTTACCTTGTGTATATTATCTTCAACGAGTACTAGCATCGTTTCATTTATTCTGGCTTCACACAAGGGTTAAAACAAACCCTCTCTACTTCGTTCATACCACACTACGGGCTTGTATACTAGAATCTGCCAGATTCTACGTATACACTAGAGAAGAAAATCGAAATAATAAATATTATTAATTAACATAATTGTTTTCATTCTATTTTTTTACTTGCAACTTTTACAAGAAGAACAAGAGAGAAATATGTAGAGAGAGGAGAAGAGAGTGGACGACCACTTGGAGGGAGAGAGAGACTTGAAGTGTGTCAAATAGTTTTTTCCAAAAAACTAATACACGAGTATCACACACACCACACTAAAGACATTCTCTTGCATGTATGTGTTGTGGCCGAGTGGAGGCAACTTCCCCTAACCTCCCTCACTTGGACCCTAATGGGCTCGGGCTTGGATAGAAATGTGAATTGGGTTTGTCTTAATTTAATAATTAAATTAATTCAAGCCCAATAATATTTAATTAGGCCGACAAATTAAACTAATTAATTTAATGCCCAATTTGAATTTATTTAATCAGATTAAATAAATACCCAATAAATTAATCATATTAATTAATTAAGTCAAATTTAATTAAATCAATCATATTAGTTAATTATATTTAATTAATTGTATTAATTAAATTAATCAAATTAATTAATTAAATCATATTGATTTAATTGGACAAGGCCTAATATTCAACTAATCAGATTAATTAAAGATGGGCTTCCCGTCACATGGGTTCTCCATTAAATGATCAATCATTTAAACTATAGAATTAATTCCGAGCGCTTCAAATTAATTATTTTCTTCTAAACTAATTCATAATTAATTCCAACGAATCCGTTGTGATTTGTGTGTAGCTTTTATAAGTCCATGTTCAACTAGACTTGTGCTTTTGTCAATACATAATTTAGTTGGCAAGCCTTTTGTACTAGATTAATTAAATCACATTTAATTAATTACTCCTAATTAAAATTTAATCCAGGAGTACCAATTACCATGGGTGGTCGTCTAGCAACAGTCTATGACACTAGAGAATATGTGAAGATAACGTGAACTTGTTAGTTTCCGAGTGCAAACGGATAAGGTCCTTCCATCAGCTATTACCCGACCTTAGTCTAGGGCATATAATTATATATTGATTCCCTATCCCGGACTAGATAACGTGTATCAACTCTAGTTAGTGTCACTCCTTTAACCAACATAGGAAACCCTTTTTCTATTTGATTAATTATTGTGGCCACAGACTCAATGGAGCTAGACACAACTCAGAGAACATAGGGGATTGCTATTATCCCATGATAGGCAACGAATTCTATCTTAGAATTCACTAGCCACTCTACGAGTTTCGACTGCACTGGAATAGGATTTACAGTGACTATGTAAAAACACAGTCACCTTTTGCCAAAACCAAGGTACAATCGCCCCATACATGAGGAGGCTACTGTGGATCCTCAAGTCTTAGGACTAATTCTCATACTATCAAAATCGAAGAATACAAGTCATACTGATCATGCCATTTGGGCTTCCACATGACTACTCCTCGTGGGCCAGTTCAGTAGGCTTGACAATTCTTTGTCAACCACCCACTAATAACGTATAGATATAATGTGCGTGTCTGCAATGAAATGTGACAACCACCATATGGATACATTCATTAGTGCAAGTCTCAATAGAACACTCGATGCCCTTCCTTGGGGTTCTCAACTTGGAACATTTCATACCAACCTTTGAAAGTTGGTTTCATGGTTTCCATCATATTGCACTCGTTGGTTGTTTGTTGTTTGAGGGCTTTGCACGTGACATGCAGTTATAACAGTTTATAAAGAAATATGAAATACATGACAAAGAAGGCTAGATATGAATCTCATTCATCTTTGTTCAATATTACATGAAAAGAAATTGTTAAATAGATTACAAAATAACTAATTGAATTGGCATTTTGGTCTCCTATTCTAACAATCTATCACTTGTAAAGCAAATCACCTATATACTTCAGTCCCATCTTCTCAAGATTCCAAGTATGAGCAACCTATGAAAGAGGCTTGGTCAAAGGATCAGATGTGTTTTCTGCCAACGTGATGCGATCCATTCGCACATCACCCCTTCCTACCATCTCTCGGAGCATATGATAGCGTCTTAGAATATGTTTGGCCTTATGATGAGATCTCCGCTCCTTCGCTTGCGCTATTGCCCCATTGTTATAACAGAAGATAATAATATGAACCCAACAATATTGGGCACTACATCCAACTCTTTGATGTAGTTTGTCATCTAAACAACCTTCTTAGTAGCTTTAGCTTCAAAATCCGCTATGTATTCAGCTTCAGTAGTGGAATCAACTATAGTATCCTACTTGGAACTCGTCCAAGCCACTACCCCACTATTGATTTTGATACAAATCCTGATTGAGAACTTGGCGTCATCTACGTACGAGTGGAAGATGGTATCAGTATACCCTTCCAGTATCAATTCTCCACCATCGTTTACCAAGAACATCTCTTCAGTCATTTTCAAGTACTTAAAGACGGTCTTGACTGCACTCTAGTGTGGTTCGCCAACACGCGTCTAATATATGCTCACTAAGAGCAAACACTATATCAGGCCTCGTGCAATGAACAACATACAGTATGCTGCCTACGACTGAGGCTAGGGTATGTCACACATTTTCCAGATTTTCTCATTAGTCTTGGGAGACTGAGTCTTGGAGAGCTTGGCCCCATGCCTCATTGGAAGGAACCCTAGTTTCGAGTTTTCCATCTTGAATCACTTCAAGACTTTCTCGATATACGAGTCTTAGGTTATTCCTAATATCCTCTTTGATCTATCCCTATAGATCTTAATATGAGGGATATAAGAAGCCTCACCCATGTCCTTCATGGAGAATTGAGTAGATAGTCATACTTTAATATCGCCTAACATCCTGACATCATTCCCAATGAGCCAGATTTTGTCCACATAAAGCATTGGGAACGCAAATGAACTCCCAGTGACCTTCTTGTATACAGAGCGATCAAATTCATTCTTGACAAAAGAAAAACTCTTTATGACTTTGTCAAAATAAATATTCTAACTTCGCTAAGTCTATTTTAACCCATAAATGGACCTCTGGAGACGGCAAACTTTTTGCTCTTCTCGTATGGATATGAAACCTTCTGGCTGATTCATATAGATCTCTTCCTCAACGAAACCATTAAGGAACGCCGTTTTCACATCCATCTGTCATATTTCATAGTCACAATACATATCTATGGCAAACATAATCGGAATGGACTTGGCTGTGGCTATCGATGAGTGGGTTCCTCAAAGTCCACCCCGGCCAAAAATTCAAGCTCGACCACCAGACTAGGTGCTTGAGCTCGAGCTCGAAGAGCTTGTAACATACAGGCTCGAGCACTAGACTAGGTGCTCGAGCTCGAATTTTGTTTTCTTTTGTTTTTGTTCTAAAACAACGAAAAATATATGGACTATTCTATAATTGGAATACATTATTCAAAAATTTAAACAAGAACTAGAAAGAAAATGTCTGTGCAATTGAGATGTTGGATTACCTTCATAGCTTTTGCTCTAAGATGGTTGGCACAGTGTTACAAATGTCTGTGCAACTGAGATGTTGGATTACCTTTGATTTTCGCGAACATCTTCTTGCAGTGGTTACAATAGATCTTTACAGTGCCATCTGCATCCTTAACATCTTTAAATTCTAGCCAAACGTCTGATTTTTTTTTTGTCTTTTAGCCTTCGGCAATGAAGCATCCTCATCTTTATAAACCTTCGTTGTGTCTGTGCTCATGTCGATATTATTTAAGTTGACAGACAGATCTGTGTCATCCATAGTTTGTTGAATTCCGTCCTCCTAAAGTTGAAAGATTGAATCTGTTGAATCTACTCTAGAGTTAGAGATATAACGTGAAAATTATCATTTGGGGTCTCATAATTCATACCTGAAAAACAATAAAAAGTAACTCAAAATCAAACACATAGTGCAAATAAAAGAACTTAGATCTGTCAAATAACTTTTCAAATACAAAGTACCTACTAGTCAAACAATAATCATGACATGAGTACAAGTGCACAACAGAATAACCTTCTTCCAACCATAATCGAGTTCCAATAACTGAGAATATCAATAACCAATTATAGCAGCAAGTAACTAAGAATATCAAAAGAGCTCAAGTATAGAAGCAGATTTAAACTTATCATATCGAATCCCAAGTCCCAATCTCCGTTGTGTCTGTGCTCATGTCGATATTATAATATGACATATTAACTAATAATTATAATTTTATGGTGAATTTTGAAACAAATGAATTTTGTTGTAGTGAATATTCAATTACAACAATAAAGTTTGTATGAATTGTATTAAATATTTATTTACAAAATTTTTTTTATCAAAACATACATAATTATTGATTAAACTTATTTTTAAATAATATAAACCAAAATACCATATTTTAATATCACCTAAAACAAAAATATGAGATATTGACTAATACTTATAATTTTAAGGTGAATTTCAAAACAAATGAATTTTGTTGTAATGAATATTGAAATATAACAATAAAATTCATATGAATTGTATTAAATATTTCTGTATAGAAAATTTATCAAAATGTACTAAATTATTGATTAAGATTTTTTTAGATAATGTAAACTAAAAACCAAATTTTGATATCATCTAAAACTAAAATATATATTAACTAATAATTATAATTTTATGGTGCATTTAAAAAAAATGCATTTTGTTGTAGTGAATTTTAAAGTATAACAATAAAATTTATATGCATTACATTAAATATTTATTTACAACAAAACTACCAAAACTTACTAACTTGTTGCCTAAGTTTGTTTTTAGGTAATATAAATAAAAACATCCTATTTTTTTATATGAAATTAAAATAAGAGATATAATAATTCTAATACATAGTGAATTTTGAATATAAACTCGATATAATATTGAATTTGTACTTGAATATATAAAAAGTATTTATAAATAAATTTTTTTAAAAAAAGCATGAGCTCGCGAGCTCACGAACATAAATTATATAGCTCAAGCTCGAGCTCGTGGCAAGCTTGAGGTCGAGCTGGCTTGACTCGAGCTCGATAAGCTCGAGCTCGAGTTGAGCTCAAATTCAAAGCCGGCTGGCAAACTTGCACTCCTACTCCGGCGTCTGAGTATAACCTTGTAAAGTTAACCTAGCCTTGAAGGTGGTAACCTTCCCATTGGCTCCAATTTTCTGTTTGTTAACCTATTCACACCCAAGAGGCTTAACTCCTTTAGGTGGGTTTACCAAGGTACATTCCCGATCAGAATCCATGGACTCCATTTCGAATTTCATGGCCTCAAGTCATTTTTCGATATCTGACATCGCCTGTCAGTATGTACTATCCAATTTACCGGTCAATCCCACATACCATATCTCACAAGTGGTTGAGATACTACGGTTGACCTTCGAAGAGTTGGAATCTCATCAATGGGAACTGCTGAGGTAGATGATGATGTTGTTACTGTTTGAGAAGTCGCCTCACTTGACTCTTTAAGGAGCAATTCCTTGTCGAGTATCCGGTGGAAAATCCTTTTCCAAGAATGCTGCTACAATGTTTCTTTTTGTTTTTGGCCTATCTTTGAGATGGGCCGAAACATGGGCAATGTTTGGCCTACATTGGGAACACCTTATCTGGGTGTTTTGGGGGCATTTTGGTCAAATCCCCAATATACATACAATAATATATTATTTAATTCAATCAACCTACAAAAAAAAATATATTAATATAGACATATATATATTTATAAAATATGTAAAAGA
Source organism: Sesamum alatum (assembly GCA_034509735.1). Classification (NCBI taxonomy): domain Eukaryota; kingdom Viridiplantae; phylum Streptophyta; class Magnoliopsida; order Lamiales; family Pedaliaceae; genus Sesamum; species Sesamum alatum. Next base: position 18,201,105 of record JACGWO010000003.1, read on the forward strand.
GATATAATTTGAAAATGAATAGTGATTCTTGTCTCTCAATACACAAAATCATACATACAACACATATTTTACATTATTTTAAGTTATCTCCAAAAACAAACCCAAACATACACTCTATTTATCTTTGTTTTTCTCTCTCTATCTCCACAAATCAAAACAAAATAATCCAAAATTGAAAACAAACATAATGTGCGTTCTTAGGAAAAAAACACCTTTGTCTCGAGGGGTCTTAGAAATAATACTTTGCAGTTTTCTTCGGATAACCAACAAACCTGCATAAATTAGATCTCAAATCTAGGGGTGACAATTCAACCCAGACCCGATAAAATCCGCCCCTAACCTGCCCCTTGTTGGGCGGGTCCGGATCCAAAAAATTGAAGACGGGGCAGGTAGCGGGTCCGGGGCGGGTCTCGGGTTGTTTAGATATATATATTTTTTTCTTTTACTTTTATCATGATAATAAATAATTAATAAAATATTATATCATTTAATTAATTTATTTATTTTTAGGTACTTGTTCAACAAATAATGAATTAAAAAATTGTCCAACAATACTTAACGATGAGGAAGACGAAGAAGTAGTTACTAATGTATAACCGGTATGAATTGTTTGGGTTGTTTTATTATGAACAATTTTATTTGTACTTGAAAATATTTTTTGACTTGAATTTGAGTTAGATCATGAACAATTTTATTTGTAATTGATATATTATATTTTTTTTTTAAAAAACGAAAAATTTGTAGAACAAATGAAAGAAATAAAATAACCGGGTTAGACCCACCCCGACGGGTTTTGTACCGGGGCGAAAAATACCCGGGGCGGGTCTTGGGTCCACCCAAACCCGCCCCATTGCCACCCCTATTCGAATCCAGTTTCTCCCACTAATTACTTAACATAAGCGAGACTTCCCCATATCCAAAGGCATTTATAAAAAACAGGCTTGTCAATTATATCCCCTATGGTGTCTAGACCACGGTCTTAGAAGCCGCCATGTTGAACAATTTGGCTGCCGTCTCAAGACCATACCCCAGAAGGACAAAGGTGATTTGGTGAAGCTCATTATGATCGATCCATATCCAGCAGGGTTCGATTCCTCCTTTTATAGATGTCCTTCAGCCATGGCGTTCCAGGATGGGTCCACGTAGAGAGAATTATATTCTCCCTTAGATAGTCCAAGAACTCGCCACTTAATACTCAATACCTCGATTCGATCAAAGGATTTTAATTATATGACCAGTTTGGTTCTCTACTTCAAGTCTCTACTCTTTAAACTTTTCAAAAGCCTCAAACTTGTACATCAAGTAAACATAACCATACCATAAATGATCACTGGAAAAGGTTATAAAGTAGCTAAACTCACCTCTAGCATGAGTATTTAGTGGCCTGTAGAAATTTGAATGGATCAAATCCGATAGACCACTGACAAGCGTGCCTTAACCTACAAAGGGCTTCTTGGTCATCTTTCATTTCAAACAGGACTCGCAGGTCGGTAGGTTGTCCAAATGGTCTATTTCTATACTCTTTGAGTCCACCAACCTCTTTATCCTATTTTGAGTGATGTGACCTAGCCTAGCATGCAGATCTGCGCTTTTTCTTGATTATCTAATTTGCATTTGTTTTGAATGGTCAGAATCACATTATGTTGCATGACAATATAAACACCATTCATTATTTACCAAGCCAAATTGAAGAACTATTCTTCAAATAAAAAATTATTGATCGCAAATTACTATCCTTCAGTATATAATACAAAAATCAAAATGATATATTTTTTTTATCATGCTAGGTACATGATAAAAAGCTTTCAAGACTATTCTAACATGATCACTATTGACTAAGTGAACTAGTCTTATAGATTTTGCAGCAACCTGTTTGCCGTCACCAAGCCGCAAGACCACTTCCCCTTCACTTATTTTTCTGCTTCGTGCCATCACCTGCAAATCATTACAAATGTGAGCACCACAACCGGTATCTAATATCTAAGAAGCAGAGTTAGTAATCATATTAAGTTCAACCACAAACATACCTACTTGGACAGAGGAAATAAATTTCTTACAATTTCTCTTGTAGTGCCCTTTCTCTTTGCAGTACGCCACACGTCATTTGCCTAACTGACATTCTCGACCACCTTTCATTTTCCCTTGTCAACGATCTTAACTTCTTAGACCATAGGGCTGCTGCTTTGACTTTGCTCTTATTCTTTTTCTTCTTCTTCCAGTATCGGGCCTTCTTGCCCTTCCTGGAGTTCGAAGCCTCCCCGATCTATACAGGCGCGGGCTTTTTGACCGTTATTCATATTGGACCAATATGTTGATCAATTCCAAATTAGAGACCACAAATGGGTTGAAGGAAGGAGGAAGAGACTAGAGGAACACATCGATATATGTGACATTGTCCATGCCTGTCTTCAGATCCTCAAGCTTTTCGACAAGCGAGAGCATTTTGACACAGTGCCCATGAACAGATGATCCTTCAGCCATATTTGTGCCAAGGAATGCCTTTGTCTCGGCATATCTTATATACCTATCAAAAACTGTATACAACTCGTGTAGGCGGAACATATCGAGTGGACACTATCGAGCCTATCACGCTGCTTCTGGAGCTCATTTTTCATTGAGGCTAGCATGATGCTGCGGACCTTCCAGTCATCCTCAACTCACTTCTCGAAGGTCACATGTTTTTCATGGGAGGAACCTGTAAGCGACAGGGATTGGCCCGTGAGTAGCGTGGCAGAAGCGTTAAAGGCGATTTAAATATGCATAATGGAATTTTTAACCGGATCCAGGGGTGTTCTCTTGATTCTCGGTGGTCGGTGTATCTTATGAATAAAAGAAAGCATGGAAGATTCATGGAGGCCATAGGGTGAAACGAAGAACAAGAATCATAGCAAAGAGTACTCACCCTTGCAGCTTTCTTTGTTCAGCTACATGCGTTGTTCCCGGATTTGCCAACTATATCCCAACATAGAGATCCTCTAAATTGTCCACGTAATTCATCGAAATTCTTGATACTCTCGTGCTAGCAAGATATCAAAGAAGAGAGAGTACAATCGACCAAACACTATTGATTAACATGATCGATTGTTTGTATGTCCCTTTGTATGCAAGAAGACAATAGAGGCTTTTGGAGGTGGAGAGTAGAGAGGGTGGCCGAGAGAGAAAAGGGGCATCGGTGGTGAGATGAGTGTAGAGAGTTATGTGTGTTGTGTGTATTATGAGTATATATATAGATTAGAATTTCTAATCCTACTCAAACTCTTCTAAAGAGATACACTTTGACCTAGTCAAATCCTAGTCAACCAAGGGTTTGACAAAGTCAAATTTAATCCTAGCCATTCATCTCATCATGCCCTAGATCGAATCTCATCTATCCATTCTTGATGGGCTTAATGGACCTTCATTAAATCTTATTTAAATGGTCCAAAGTCATAATAGGCTTCATGTATAAATCTAATTAATAGTCGAGCCCAATAATTATTTCCACCTCTTTAATCTAATTAAAAAGGGAAAGCCCATCCTCTAATTTCATAAATCTAATTTATGAATCCGGTCCGACTAATCCAATTAATCTACAAAGGCTTGATACTCCAAAAGGGCATCAATTTAATCCAATTAAATTATTTCATCTCCAGGAATTAATTCCAAATTAACTCTTTAACTTCCAGTAAATTGTATGTGACTCTTTAGGTTCACCTTCAGTTAGACTTGGGCGAATCACCGGTCATGCCATAATCGGGGTTCGTGCCCGTCACCGTGGGTGGCCGTCTAGCAACAGTCCATGGCACTAAAGACTAGGTGAAATCATGGCATGAACATTTAGGCTCACGAATGTATACGAGTACAGTCCTTCCATTTATCATCTCACAATTATGGTCTCGGGTATAGAATTCGGACGTCAGTCCCCATCCTTGCCCAAACCAGTTACTCGTTCATCCATTGAAACGTCACTGGGATATCATCCCACTATTCAGTCACTGTGACCACTGATTTATAGGGAACGAGTCTCAGAGTAAACGTGAGACACTACTTTCGAACTTTGATAGGAGACAAATTCTATTTTGGAACCCCCATCCTCATAACATATTCTGGTTGTACTAGATAAGGCTTATAGCAACCAAGTCCTTCGATGTGGTAACCTTTGCCAAACCTAAGGTACAGGCATAGTGTGGATGTGATTACCGTGGTTCCTCAAGTCCGAGGACTAATCTCGTACTATTGGAGCTGGGAATGCAAGTCATACCGACTAAGCCTTTTAAGGCTTCCATATAACGATTCCCACGAGTCACCTTAGTCAGCCGGCACCTAGCCAACTGATCCACTAATATTGCATGGACGACCCTCGTCGCTTGTCGATGAAACACAACTGCAATCCTTAGTGCAAGTCTCGATTGGACCCTCGATACCCAATCTCGAGGTTCTTGACTTGGAGGGTTTCAGACCGATCCACAAAGGCTGGATCCATGACTGCCAACCTATGCGCAGTCCAGCCTCTTGGATTAACGTACCCGGTCTACGGGCTTTGTTTGTGCATTGAATAGTAATATAAGTGAACACAATCAAAGTATAACATGCTCGAAATTGAACATCACTTTTATTCAGAATATCTTTATTTATACCATCATTATCAAAAATAGGTTACGTAAGCCCCGTGAGATTGGCTTCATGGTCACCTACTCTAACAATATCCTACTTGACCTAAAGCTAATCACTCATATGCCTTAAAACCATCTTCTCAAGATGTTGAGCATGAGCGATCTGTGACATGGGCTTAGTCAATGGATCCACTGTATTTTCTGTTGAGCTGACTCGGTCCATCCGAACGTCACCTCTTCTTACCATGTCTCTAAGTAGGTGGCAATGTCTAAGGATGTGCTTGGTCGGTGATGAGATCTCGGTTCCTTTGCTTGCGCTATAGCCCATTTGTTATCACAAAAGATAACCACTGGCTCGGCAATGCTAGGCACCACACCCAACTCTTGGATGTAGTTTTTCATCCAAACCGCCTCCTTGGCAGCTTCTAAAGCTACTATGTATTCAGCTTCAGTGGTGGAATTGATTGTGGTATCCTCCTTGGAACTCTTCCAAGCCACCAATCCACCATTAAGTTTGAACACAAATCCTGACTGAGATTTGGCATCGTCATCGTCTGACTGGAAGCTGGCATCGCTAAAACCTTCCAGTATCAACTCTCCATCGCCATAGGCCAAGAACATATATTTAGTCCTCCGTAGGTACTTAAGAATGGTCTTTACTGCAGTCCAATGTGCCTAACCCGCGCAGGCGTGATATCAGCTCATTACATTTAGAGTGTAAGCGATGCCAGGCCTAGTGTAGTGAACGGCGTATTAAATGATGCCTACGACAGAGGCATAGACGATGTCCTTCATCCTTTCAATCTCGTCATCAGTCTTGGGAGACTGCTTCTTGGATAACTTGACCCCATGCCTCATGGGAAGGAAACCGCCTTTAGAGTTATCTATCTTGAATCTTTTCAAGACTTTCTCAACATACAAGTTTTGGGTCATTCCTAGCATCCGTCTAGATCTATCCCTGAAGATCTTGATGCCAAGGATGTAAGAAGCTTCACTCAAATCCTTTATGGAGAATTGAGTAGAGAACTATGCTTTTAGGACACCTAAAATCCTGACATCATTCCCAATGAGCAAGATGTCATCCACATAAGAACTAGGAACATTATTGAGCTCCCACTGACCTTTTTGTATATGCAAGGGTCACAACCGTTCTTGATGAAATCATATCCCCGTATGACTTCATAAAAACGAATATTCTAGCTTTCGGATTGCTTGCTTGAGGTCATAGAGGGACTTTTGGAGATGACAGACCTTCTGCTCTTCTCCAACGACCGTGAATCCCTCCAGTTGATCCATATAGATCTCTTCCTCAATTAAGCCGTTGAGAAAGGGAATTTTTCACGTCCATCTGCCATATTTCATAGTCATACCATGCAACTATGCCAAACATAATCCGAATGGACTTAGCCATGGCTACCGGCAAATCAGTTTCCTCAAAGTAGACCCTGGGTCACTGAATGTAACCCTTCGCCACAAGCTTAGCTTTGAAGGTAGTTAGCTCTCCATCGGCTCCAAGTTTGCGTTTGTAGACCCATTTACTACCGACGGGTTTAACACCTTTGGGAGGGTCTACCAGTGTCCATACTTGGTTCGTGCTCATGGAGTCCATTTCAGTTTTTATGGCCTCAAGCCACTTTCATGAATCAATGTTCGACATTGTGTCCCCGTATGTCTTTGGATCACTGTCCAATTGACCGGTCACGCCTAAGAAGCCATACCTCACACGAGGGCGTGGCACTCTCCCCGACCTATGGAGGACTGAAATATTATTAGCGGGAACCTCGGGCGCAGACATAGTAGGAGGTGGTGGTTGCGGTACCTCGGTTGGCACCTCAGGAGGTTCTTCAACATGCTAGGCTTGAAGAGGTTGTTCAACACATGGATCCAATCAGACTTTTGCAGAATATAAAGACCATTTCTAAGTTTTCCTAGAGATGAGAAGATCTACTTTTCATCAAATGAAAGAGATTTTTATTGATAAAAAATTCAAAGCCACTATTGTCTAACAACGGAATGAAAATGATATTTTTTATCATGCTAGGTACATAATAACAATTCTTTAATTCTAACCTAACATGATCACTAACTACTAAGCTAACGGTTCCTACAGCTTCAGCAGCAAAGGACTTGCAATCGCCGAGCCTTAGGACGACCTCATCTTTACTTAGTCTTCTGCTTCTTTTCAATACCTGCAAGTCATTGTAGACGTGAGCTCCACAGTCGGTATCCAATACCCAAGAGGCAGAGTTAGTGACCTTATTAACCCCAATCACAAACATACCTTGCTCGGAAAGGAATTTGGGGCAATCTCTCTCCCAATGCCCTTTCTCACAACAATGAATATATATGTCATTTGCCCTCAATTGTTGCTTCAAACCAGCCTTCCTCTTTCCCTTGCCTTTCCCCACTTTGGCAACGGGAATGCTGTAAGCATTGGCAGCAACTATGACGGTCTTTCTCTTTCCCTTCTTCCTTTTCCAACGTCTAGCACCTTTGCCTTTCCCCTTGGAGGTGGAAGCCTCTCCTAGCAATACTGACGGCGCAAACTTTTTGGTCGTTGCCTCGTATTGGACCAATATATTTATTAACTCATGTATGACTTTCTCAAATATATTCATGTTGTAGTTAACAATAAATTGGTTGAAGGAGGGAGGGAGTGACACATCAATGTACATCTCGTTATCGAGCCCTGCCTTGAGATCCTCGAGCTTTTCCACAAGGGTAAGCATGTTGACCCCATGCTCATGTACAAAGGATCCTTCGGTCATGTTTGTTCCAAAGAATGCCTTTGTAGCGATATACCTAGTATGCCGGTCCGGGACTGCAGCAATCCTTCATATGAGCCATTATGGAGGGAACATTGTCCAGCCTCTCATACTGCTTTTGCATCTCATTTGTCATAGATGTGAGTATGAGGCTACGAACTTTGTGGGCAATCATGATCCATTCAAACTTTTGCAGAATATAAAGACCATTGTTAAGTTTTCCTAGAGATGAGAAGATCCATCTTTCATCAAACAAAAGCAATTTTTATTGATAAAAATTTAAAGCCACTATTGTCTAACAACGGAATGAAAATGATATTTTTTTTATCATGCTAGGTACATAATAACAATTCTTTAATTCTAACCTAACATGGTCACTAACTACTAAGCTAACCGTTCCTACAGCTTCAGCAGCAAAGGACTTGCAATCGTCGATCCTTAGGACGACCTCATCTTTACTTAGTCTTCTGCTTCTTTTCAGCACCTGCTAGTCATTGTAGACGTGAGCTCCACAGTCGGTATCAAATACCCAAGAGGCAGAGTTAGTGACCTTATTAACCCCAATCACAAACATACCTTGCTTGGAAAGGAATTTGGGGCAATCTCTATTCCAATGCCCTTTCTCACAGCAATGAATACATATGTCATTTGCCCTCAACTATGGCTTCAAACCAGCCTTCCTCTTTCTCTTGCCTTTCCCACTTTGGCAACGGGAATGTTGTTAGCGTTGGCAGCAGCTGGTACGGTCTTTCCCTTTCCTTTCTTCCTTTTCCAGTGTCTAGCACCTTTGGCTTTCGCCTTGGAGGTAGAAGCCTCTCATAGCAATACTGACGACGCAAACTTTTTGGTCGTTGCCTCGTATTGGACCAACATATTTATTAACTCATGTATGACTTTCTCAAATGTATTCATGTTGTAGTTAACAATAAATTGGTTGAAGGAGGGAGGGAGTGACACATCAATGTACATCTCGTTATCGAGCGCTGCCTTGAGGTCTTCGAGCTTTTCCACAAGGGTAAGCATGTTGACCCCATGCTCATGTACAGAGGATCCTTCGGTCATGTTTGTTCCAAAGAATTCCTTCATAGCAACATACCTAGTATGTCGGTGCGGGACTGCATAACAATCCTTCATACGAGCCATTATGGAGGGAACATTGTCCAACCTCTCATACTGATTTTGTATCTCATTTGTCATAGAGGTGAGTATGAGACTAAGGACTTTGTGGTTATCCCATTGCCACGTTTCGAACGTCTCACGTTCTTCAGACGGAGATCCTTCCGGCAAAGTTCGAGGAAATGGCTTGTCCATGATATAACATTGGTTTTCATAATCGAGGACTATCCTCAGATTGCGCAACCAGTTGTTATAGTTTGTTCTATTGAATATTTTTGTCTCAAGTATGCAGGATAGTGGATTCTTAGACATAATTAAATCTACATTTAAAATGAAAGCAGATAATCAACAGAATTTAATGGTACTTAATAACAAGTTAAAGACTCGGACTTCAGTCATTAATTCTCCCACTATTTCTACGAAAATATGTCACTCTCTAAATGTAGTTTTTGGGAAACTTTTTCCTAGTGGGCTTGAGGTCCACAAGCAAAATTCTCCATACCCCGCTTTTATGATTCACATGGAAAATGACCTTGTGGTAGGTATTTTATACCATTCTCCTCCAGCGAGATCCCCAAGATTTTTCCTCACCTCTTCATGTGATCCCAAAGACTCCAAGTGAATCACGTTACTAGGCGTTAGACCCAACCCATCAACCGAATCATAGCACTCACTGTCGTCCCCCACGACTTGTGAGACAGGGAAACAGGAGTGTATTCACTTCATTCACAACAATCATGGAGCTTTATCTTAGTCAAAAGTACGTGCCACGACTTGTGAGAGCACGCAATTTGAGTGAAATTAACTTCCTCACTTTTGTCATGGATGGAAGGCATGGACGAACAATGTATGCTCAAGTCCATTTATTGGGGTCTAATATTTAATTTGGTCCAACCAAGTGAGAGTTTTGTTTGATAGACGGAGACCTCATCACATACAACATACCATGCATGCTATGAAAAAACATGATAAATAAACCATTCATCCATCAATCATTCTACATGCAAAATAAAAGCCTAGCACGCCCCTGTTGGATGATCACAAGCCCGAAACCTATGCGACCTACTGAACTTGCAGTGGATCTATGGTCAATCTAAGGGTTGGTCCTACACTATTACAAATTTATGTAGAAACCCATCAACAACTTGATGGGCCTTGCTTCTACTTCCTTCATCCCTCGGGTCACCAAGGCTCCGGACCGCCATGGGTTTCCTTGGTCTCCCCTTGTTGGCCTTCCTTGATCTTCTTCATTTAACAAAAAATAAAGAAAAAATGTCTCACCACCTATTCTCATTACAATTGAAATAGAAACCCCGGCGAACACTCGGGGAGTCCATAAGGAGGGAGGAAGAAAGCCTTATTATCCAAGGCAAAAAGAAAGATAAGGAAGCAATTTAAAGAGGCACATAGGCCCAACGGAAAATTAAACCATACATGCGGTCTAAGGGCTTTGTGATCATCAATTCATCAATCTCATAAACGCATGTAGCAATATTACACATTCTAAGTAAACATGCTACCAATCCATGCACATGATAACCAATATCATATCTAGTAGAAAATAAATGCAAAATTCTACACAAGAAAATAGATCATCGGTGCAACCATTGCAACATTTCATGCTAAAGAAACCCTTTCCTCATCATCAAAACAATATTTTAAGAGATTCCCATCCTCAACAAAAAATATTTCAAGATAATGTTCTTCCAGAAAATGTGCAGAAAAAAAAATTCAAAATTATCCCAAAAAATACCAAAATGGAAAAACGGTAACAGCAGCCGCTGTCAGCAGCCTCAGCCTTGCTGGGCGCGCGCGCGCAGGCATCCCCTTGCCTGCATGCTGCGCGCGCATACCCCAGCTAGGTCACTAGGCCCCCTCGACAGTGCGCGCTGCCTGTGTGCAGGCATGCATGCGCTTGGCGGCTTTGTGTGCGCACAGGCAGCCCAGTCTGTCGCCTGTGCACACCAGGCGTGCTAGCCGAACTACCCTACGAGTGCGGCCGATTGGCCAGGCCTGTCGCGCGCCCACTGGCCGGCGGCAGCACGCAGGCTCCCCTGCCTGCGCGCGCGATTGGTTGACCCCCGTCTACCGAGCGCGCGCAGTGCGCGTGCTAGCTGGGTGCCTGCGCGGAGGCTCCCCTGCCTGTGCGCACGCCTGGCCTTGCACCTTGTGCGCGCGGTCCACCGACTGATACCACCGTAGTCATTTTTCATCCGTGCTAATATTTTCTGCACCCTTTTCCCAAGAAAGGAGTGTTCCCTTGATTCTCCCGGGTGTTTTGGTGTATCTCATGAATAAAAGAAGGCATGCAAGATTCATAGAGGCCATAGGGTCAAACAAAGAACAAGAATCGCAACAAAGAGTACTCACCCTTGTAGCTTTCTTCGTTCGGCTACATGCATTGTTCCTGGATTTGCCACCTAGATCCTAACGTGGAGATCCTCTAAATCGTCCACGCAATTCACCGGAATTCTTGACACTCTCGTGCTAGTGAGATATCAAAGAAGGGAGAGAACAATCGCCCAAACGTTATGGATTAACGTGATCGATTGGTCGTACGTCCCCTTGTATGAAAACAAGAAGGCAAGAGAGGCTTTTGGAGGTGGAGAGTAGAGAAGGTGGCCGAGAGAGGAGAGGGGCGTTAGTGTGAGATGGGTGTAGAGAGTTATGTATGTTTTGAGTATATATATGGATTAGAATTCCTAACCTACTCAAACTCTTCTAAAGAAACACACTTTGATCAACCTAGGACTTTGACCTAGTTAACCAAGGGTTTGACAAAGTCAAACTTAATCTTAGCCATTCATCTCATAATGCCCTAGATTGAATCTCATCCATCCATTCATGATGGGCTTCATGGAATGGAATTAATACTTCAGCCCAATAATTATTTCCACCTCTTTAATCTAATTAAAAGGGGAAAGCCCATCCTCTAATTTCATAAATCTAAGTTATGAATCAAGCCCGACTAATCTAATTAATCTACAAAGGCTTGATACTCCAAAATGGGATCAATTTAATCTAATTAAATTGTTTCATCTCCCAGAATTAATTCCAAATTAACGCCTTCAATTCTAGTGAATTGTGTGTGACCCCTTACGTTCACCTTCAGCTAGACTTGAGCGAATTACCAATCATGCCATAACCGGGATTCGCTCGTCACCATGGATGGTCGTCTAGCAACGGTCCATGGCACTAGGGACTAGGTGAAATCATGGCTTAAATATTTAGGCTCACGAATGTATACGAGTACAGTCCTTCCATTTACCATCTCACAGCTATGGTCTAGGGTATGGAATTTGGACATCGGTTCCCATCCTTGACCAAAGTAGTTTCTCATTCACCCACTGAAATGTCACTGGGTACCATTCCACTGGTTAGTCACTGTGGCCACAGATTTATAGGGAACGAGTCTCAGATAAATGTGACTGCCAATCTATGCATAGTCCATGCTCTTGGATTAACGTACCTAGTCTATGGGCTTTGTTTGTGCATTGAACAGTAATATAAGTGAACAAAATCAAAGTATAGCATGCCAGAAACTGACCATCACTTTTATTCAGAATATCTTTATTTATACCATAATTGTCATAAACAGGTGACATAAGCCCAATGAGATTGACTTCATGGTCACCTACTCTAACAGAACCTTCCAATAGGAATGTGGGAAGTAACTTATCCATAACATAAGGCTGGTTGTCGAAATCAAGAACAATTCTTAGATTTCTAAGCCAGTCATTGTAGTTCGTTCCATTGAGTTTATTATTGTCGAGGATTATGGATAATGGATTCTTAGACATGATTTGATCTACATCAAAATAAAAACAAAAGATTAGCAGACTTTCTTAATATTGAATATATTTATGACATGGTCTTCAGTCACAAAACGCTCCCACTATTTTATTCAAAATCCCATCACGTTCAAATGGGCTTTTGAAAAGCACTTTCCTAGTGTGTTTAAGGTCACAAACAATAGTCCTCCATGCCCTGCTTTTATGGTTCACACAAAAATTATTTTGTGGGAGATAACATTTACCATTCTCATCATATGAGATCCCCAAGAATTTTATCTCGTTTTTCACATAATCTCAAAAATTTCAAGTGAATCATGCCACTCTACGTTAGACCCAACCCATAAACCAAATGGACTCTCCAATGTCCGCCCCCTAATCGCGCGTGCGCACAAATTATGAGACAAAAAAATAGTGGAATAACCCATTCGTTCAAGATAATAGTACAACTTTCCACCACTCCTAAATTCCAGGACTCGTGAGACCATATAAAGAAAAATGGTTGCATCCCATACTACATTGACATGGACAAAATGCTGTTAGAATAGGTGATCGTGAAGCTAATCTAGTTAGGCTTGTGTAACCTATTTATGACATCCGTGGTGTAAATAATTCATTCTGAATAAAAGTGATGTTCAGTTATGGCATTTGTACTTTGATTTGTGTTCACTTACTGTTCAATACTTATAACTGTTCAATGCACAAGCAAAGCCCACAGAACGGAAATGCTAATCCAAGAAGCTGGACTGTGTATAGGTTGGTAGTCATGAAATCAGCTTTTGTGGATCGGTTTGAAATAATCTAAGTCAAAGGACCTCAAGATTGGGTATCGAGGGTCCATTTGAGCAATGTTTTGAAACCCAGACCGTTCAGTAAACTGGAAAATCAGTGGGTTACGGGTCACTGGTTCAACCGTTGGTCCAATCGTGGTCGAACTGGTGACGTCATATATATATATGTCATAAATAATTATAAAATATATAAAAATTAACTTTAAATATTAAAATAATATGAATATACTTAAGACTATATCTTTTAAGCATTTCCCTCTTTGCAATTAATATCTTTAATAAAATATGCCTATAATAAAATAACATAAAATAGAGATCTAATATTTTAACTCTAATACAACAAATTGTAGCACAAAATACAAAAAAATTGCAATAATAAAAGTCAAGACAAACCAAAATAGAAATTCCAAAACATCCAAAAGCTAATAAACGTCCAACATCAATGGCTTAACAATTAATAGTAATACAATTACTATTCTAATTATCCAAAAGCTAATAAACGTCCAACATCAACATTGTCCCCAAATTGCACATAAAATTCTGAAGTCACAAATACATTTTCTTAAGTACTTCTGAACCATGTATCATCTTCAAAATTGTCGCCACTAGAATTGCTACCACCCTCTCCAACTCCAACGGAGACATCGTGCAAGTTATCATCGAGATTAAACTGGTCAAATACTGAAAAATCTATATCATCGTCAATCTCCAGGTCCTCTACATCCTCAATATCTTCAATACAATCAGCACCATCTACATTTATATAATAAATGAGTATAATATATCAATGTTAAAATATGTTTTATACTTTAATACTCATTTTCTCATATATAATATATGCAAATCTTGTCGACGACGACGACGATGTTGCCTTTCCATTCTTGGAGGATCTAATTGTTCATAGAGTATATTACCAATGTCTTCATAATTGAGAAATGACTCTTCCTCATCATCAACAATCCAAAAATATTTTATCAATACTTTCATAATCGATAGGATCATAACATTCAGCTTTCATAAATCACCTAAAATTTTCATAAAGTTAGAATATCAATTTGGCAAATATATAGCAAAATAAGAAACAACATAAAAAAGTAATGATATAGTTGTTACCTATCTTTCAACTTCAAGTTATAGTGAACATAAACCAAATCATTTAGCCTTTGATGCTCCAACCTATTCCTCTTTTTGGTGTGTATGTGTTCAAAGATACTCCAGTTTCTCTCACATCATGATGAGGTAATTTTTTGGACGAGAATTCGAATTGTCAATTGTTGAAGATTCAGTGCACTTGCGCCAAACAATTCCCACCATTCATCTATGTGAAAAAAAAAAACAATTATAAACAATCAAGAAAAGATAAATGAAAAAAAATAATTAACTTCGATAGAGTCAAAAAAGAGAAATTACCAGGCTGAGTATTCTTGCTAGTCTCAAATGCAAGTTCTTGTCCAAAATTCTCTAATCAATCTCGGAACAATCTAGTCTCATGTAACAACTTTGACTTGCTACCTATTCCTTTGGTGGTGATTACTTCTAAAACACCATTCATGACCTCTGATTTTTGGCAAAATGATGCTTGATCATATTGAAAATCCGGATTAAACCAATAAGCTGCAGCATGTATGTCTTTCCTTAACTGCCTATCCCAACGACTCTTGATGATGGATGTATACGGCTTGTACAACCTCTTTTTGTTTTTGAAAAGGTTCTTAATTCCCTTGCGTGCTCGATACATCCCTTCATACACATATCCTATTGAAGGCTTTTTATCCCCATCAACAATTTTTAAAAGGCACATCAAAGGCTCCATGATCTTTACAATAATCAAACAATCATTCAAAACTTATTGTCCAACACAACTGCAATAACTTCTTTTGTCTTCCTCTCTCTTGCAAGTCTTGAATCAACAAACTCTTTACAAGTGACTAAAGCTTTCAAATCATAAATGTGATGGTAAACATTATGTAGTGTAGTAAAAGTAATACCAAACCTCGTCTCACCTAGACGAAGTATTTCTATCAAATCCTTTCTTTTTCTCAACCAAGACAACCAATATATATGATTGTACACAAACCTAGTCACTTGAGATGCTTTACTCACAGTTTCAGCAACATGATCTAATTTTGCTATATCCTTCATAACCAAATTCAAGCAATGTGCAGCACAAGGAGACCAACTAATAGATTTATAATGATCTTGTATCTTTTTTCCCACTGCAACATAGTTATCTCCAACATCGGTGACCATATGTACCACATTAGTTGGACCAACCCATTAAATAACTTCCTGAAATAATTTAAAAAAGTGCTTGTGCATCTTTTACAATATCAGAAGCATCAACAGATTTCCAAAAAATGGTTCCATGAGAACAATATATAAGAAAATTGATTAATGTTCGATCACTATTATCAGTCCAACCATCACCCATAATTGTGCATCCACACGGTGCCCAAATACTGCTAATGTTATCAACTCACAATTGGACTTCCTTTTTGGCATCCTTTAAGAGAGAAAGCCGAAGTTCATGATAAGTGGGAACCTTAAACCCTAGCCCTATTGCAGTTGCAACATCAAGCATACATTGGAAGTATCTAGAGTTGCAAGCATTAATAAGAATACACATATCATAGAAGAATTTGGCTATTTCCATATGAGCTTTCTTAACTGCTTCCTTACCTGCAAGAAACGCTTTTGATGGTAGGTTGAGATCCTGGAGTAGTCCTTGGAGCAAAATAATCACAAACTTTGCTTGATTGCTTGTGGCCAACATGTGCCTTTCCTTTTCCTACACTTGGTTGTGCACTTTTTCCCCTTCTTTCTTGCCTTTCAATTTCTTCAATTTCATCACATTTAGCAATGTAATCCCTTTCTATGGCATGAGAACCATAGGGATTATTAGTGACATAGTTTTCACGGCTTTCTTTCTTCTTTTCAACAATCTCCTTTAAAGGTTACTCCATCTGATGTCTCACATCCGGAGGCACTTTAGGACATACTCTAATCTCATCTTTCCTCCCTGCAAGATGTTGTTTCATTCTATTTATACCACTTCATGTTGACACCTTACCACAATACATGCAACAAATTGTTTTCTTTCCATCAACAACTCTTTCAACAACATGGTTCCATGTTACATCTGTTTTGCCCCTTTGTGATGAGTAGAATGGGAGTCGAACTACTATCTGTGTTTTGTCCCCTAGAAGACATTTTGGTTCTGCAGTAATAAACAAGAATCAAATCTAAAATTTAATAAAGAAGATTCAAGTTCAAGAAACATAAAATTAACTAAGTGAATCATTAAATTTTTTACCAATTTAACTAATAATACTATAATAGGATAAATCTATTAATTTATTAGAGCATGAGCCAAGAGGTATTTAAATCATTTATTGAAGAAGCCAAGAAACACTTCAAGAACTCTCCTAATTTGAAGACTATCAACCTTATTTCAAAGTTTCAAATTAGCCAAATGTCTATTTAAAGCTATAAAAACACAAAGCTAATTAGCCAAATGTCTAATTGCATAAATTAGACACAAAGTCACAAACCGTGAATTAATTTGTACAAAGCTCATCATGTATCATCATGTTCAGCAGCCTAATCAAATTAGCCAAATGTCTAATTGCATAAATTAGTTTGTAATTTCATCATGTTCAGCAGAGCAACCTAGTGAAAACACAAATCGTGAAATTGTGAATTCATGTATCAGATTCATGTACATTTACAAAGCTCTAAAAAAACACAAACAATAGGATATAAATTCATGTACAAAGCTCTAAAAAATGGCTGACCCAAACCGTGGAATCGTGAAAACTCAAGTGCCCAACAATAATTCATCAATTTCAAGCTCAAATTTCCACTGCTCCACATCACAATCAACCAAAGTATCAAACTACAATTATAAACAAACGTTATAAAACAACAGCAAGGAAGAAGAGAGATTACATTACCTGTGCCGTTGCAGTTGAGGAAGAGAGAATGTGAGATGGAAAAAGTGAGGAAGAGAGAATGTGAGATGGAGAAAGAGAGAAATCAGAGAAGAGAAGTCAAGAAAAAGAAGCTGCAGAATGATGTTTAGTTTGGGAGAAATTCAGAATAATTAGGGATTGTCTTCTCAATTTATAGCACTCTACAACCCGTTCGGTTCACGTGAACCAGGAACGGTTCAAGTGGTTCGGCGGTTCAACCGTCGGGTAATCCGGTTCTATCTAAAAAAAGACGGTTTTGTGATCCCTCTAGGTTTTGCCTCTCACCCGGCCCATTTTGTAGCCCAGTTGGCGGGTCGGGCGGGCCGAGTTGAGTTTCAAAAATTGCATTTAATACTTGCACTAAATGATTGCAGTCGCGTTTCATCGACAAGTGACGAGGATTGTCCATGTAATATTAGTGGGTTAGCCAGTTCGGTGCCGGCTGACTAAGGTGACTCGCGGAAATTATCATATGGGAGCCTTGAGTAGGTTGTTCGGTATGACTTGCGTTCTCGATTCCGATAGTACGAGATCGATCCTTGGACTTGAGGGACTATTGTAGTCACATGCACACTATGTCTGTATCTTAGGTTTGGCAAGAGGTTACCAAGTCGAGAGCTAGTGCAGTCAAGATGTGTAGTGTGGACAGTAGATCCCAAGACAGAATTTGTCTCCTATCAAACGGTTGACAGTAGTGTCTCACTTATACTCTGAGACTCGTTCCCTATAGAAGCTATGGCCACAGTGACTGGACAGTGGGATAAGATCCCAGTGACGTTTCAGTGGGTAAACGAGTATAGGCTTAAGTCAAGGATGGGTACCGACGTCCAAGGTCCATACCCTAGACTAATAGCTGTGAGATAGTAGATGGAAGGACAATGCTCATATGCATTGGGACCTAAACGTTCACGCCATGATTTCACCTAGTCTCTAGTGCTATGGACCGTTGCTAGACGGCCACCCATGGTGACAGATGAATTTCTATCATGTGATGATTAGATATTTGCCCAAGTCTAGCTGAATGTGTACTTAAAGAGTCACATACAATTCGCCGAAAATGAAGGAATTAATTCCAGGAGATCAAACAATTTAATTAGATTAATTGGTTCTCTTTTGGAGTGGCAAGCCTCTAAATATTAATTGGATTAATTAGGCTTGGTCCATGAATTAAATTCATGAATTATGAGAAGGGCTATTTCCGTCTTTAAGTAGAATGAAGATGGAAATATTAATTTTAGGCTTAAGCATTTATTTGATATTTACTACAAGCCCATTAGGAATTGTTGGACTATTTAAATAGGATTTAAAAGTCCATTCCGTAAAGCCCATCAAAGGATGAACGGACGAGATCGAATCATGGGGCTAGATGAGATGAAGTGCTAGGATTAAGTTTGACTTGATCAAACCCAAGGTTGACTAAGATTTGACTAGGTCAAAGTCCTAGTTGTGTATAGTGTGCCTCTTTGGAAGAGTTTGAGTAGGATTAGGAAAAACACTTCCTTGTAAATACTCAAGCGCCCACACACACACTAATCTCTACAACTCTTTCATCCCACACACACACACACCACCGGCCACCCCTCTCATCCATCTCTCCCTCACCACTTCAAAGAGCTCTCATGTTCTCTTGTCTTTGATACAAGGGAACGCTTGAACAATCAATCACGTTAACGAATAGTGTTTGGTTGATTGTTTCTCCTTTTCTCTTGATCTCTTGCTAGTACAAGGGAATCAAAATCCGGTGAATTGTGTGGATGATTTAGAGGATTCCTACGTTGGGATCTCGGTGGAATGTGGAACTGAAAGCGAGCGTGGATCGTCCCGAGAGGGAGCACTAATGTGGAAGCACGATAATTGAAAACATGAAAATTTAAACATGCTATAAACGGAAATAAAATACACGTTTAAGGGGTGTTCCCTTGAACCCCCCGGGCGTTCGGTGTATCTCATGAATAATAAAATAAAATATGCTACGTTCATGGTGGCCATAGGGTTGCAATGAAAGAAACACGTGACCTGCCCGTTGTAGTTTTCTTCGTACCGCTACGTGCGTTGTTCTACGTTTTGCCACCAAGATTCCAAATTATGAACCCTCTAAATTGTCCACGCTATCCGCCGGATCTTGATCCCCCGTGCTAGCAAGAAATCAAGAGGAATATAGGAGGACAAATCAACCTAGCGTTATGAATTAACGTGATCGATTTGCCTAGAGTTCTCTTATATCAAAGACAAGGAACTAAATAATTCGTGGAGAGTGTGAGGAAGTGGACAAGAGAGAGAGAGAGGTGCCCAATGTGTGTGTGTGTGTGTGCTAGAGATCATCACCTTGTGTGTGTGTGTGTCTCTATGAGAATTTATAGGAAGGGACTTCTCCTAGTCCTCTTCAAACTCTCATAAAGAGGCATAGGTTGACTAGGATTTTGACCTAGTCAAATCTTAGTCAACTTACACTAGAGAATAAGTCAAACTTAATCTTGGTCATTGATCTCTCCATTCGATCTCATTCGTCCCATCACTAGATTGATTTTATGGAATATTTAAATCTAATTTAAAATAATCCATTAGGCCTTAAATAATTAAATAATTATTTTGAGCCCATTTTATCAATTTAATAAATCATATTTATTAGTTAATTATATTTAATCCAATTAAAAGAATTAACAAATCAAGAAAATGGAACCAATTTAATCTAATTAAATTGTTTTATCTTTCGAAATTAATTCCAAATTAATTCCTCCGTTACCGGTGGATTGTGTGTGACTCTTTAGGTTCACCCTCAGCTAGACTTGGCCGAATTTCCAATCATCCTATGATGGAAATTCGTCCGTCACCATGGGTGGTCGTCTAGCAAACTGTCCATGGCACTAAAGACTAGGTGAATATTACGGCGTGAACGTTTAGGTTCTTCAGTTCGTTTGTCCTTTCGTCTACCACCTCACAACCATAGTCTAGGGTGTGGTCTTTAGGTGTCGGTACCCATTCTTGACTAAAGCTTTGGCTCATCCACACCAAACTCCATAGGGATCCCATCCCACTGTTCAGTCACTGTGGCCACAAATTTATTGCGGGAAAAGTCTTAGAGTGTAAGTGAGATATTACTGTCTATTCTTTTGACAGGAGACGAATCCTCTGTTAGGACCTACTATTCACACTACACACCTTGACTGCGCTAGATAGGGCTTATGACAACTGAGTCTCTCGACTTGGTAGCCTCTTGCCAAATCAAAGATACAGGCACGGTGTGTATGTGACCACAATAGTCCCTCAAGTCTGAGGACCAAACCTGCACTGTTGGAATTGGGAATCCAAGTCATACCGACCAACCCCCTCAAGGTTTTCCCATATGACGATTTCCACGATCACCTCAGTCAGCTGGCACCAAGCTGGCTAACCCACTAACATTGCATGGACGACCCTCATCACTTGTCGATGAAACGTGACTGCAATCGCTTAGTGCATGTCTCAAACGGACTCTCGATACCCTATCTCGAGGTCCTTTGACTTGGAGTATATCAGATCGATCGACAGAAACTGATTTCATGACTTGTCATCCTATGCGCAGTCTAGTTTCTTGGATTAACCTTTCGGTCTGTGGGTTTTGTTTGTGCATTGAACAGTTCGTAATATAAAGCAGTTAAATGAACACAATCAAAGTATTAATACCAAATATGAATATCACTTTTTTATTCATGATCTTTAGTTAAACACCATTTCATCAGAAATAGGACACAAGCCTAACAAGATTGGCTTCACGGTCACCTATTCTAATAGGAACAATGCGTGTAGCCGAATGAAGAAGTCTGCAACGGGTAAGTAACGTTTGTAGCGTTTCTCGTTCCAACCCTATGGCCTCCATGAAATAAAGCGTGTTTATTTTCTTTTATTCATGAGATATACCAAACTCCCAGGGGAATCAAGGGATTACCCCTTGATTGATTCTTTAATTCCATTGTTTTATGCATGTTTACTTAACGTTTATATTTTAATACTGTAACGATATGTGGATCGTCCCGGGAGGAAGCATGAATGCGAAAGTGCGGTAATTTAAAACAAGAAACGTAAAAGCATGCTTAAAGTAAGGGAATTTAAAGAACTCATTCAAGTGGTGTTCCCTTGAACCTCCCCGGCGTTTGGTGTATCTCATGAATGAAAGAAAGCATGTAGAATTCATGGTGGCCATAGGGTTGCAACAAAGAAGACCAAGAAACAAGACTTACCCGTTGTAGTCTATCTTCGAACCGCTACACGCGTTGTTCCACGTTTTACCACCGAGATCCCAAAATAGGAACCTTCTAAATCGTCCACACAATTCACCGTATCTTGACTTTCCGTGCTAGCAAGAGATCAAGAAGAATAAGGGAGGACGAATCAACCTAGCGTTATGAATTAACATGATTGATTCGTTTAGTGTTCCCTTGTAACAAAGACAAGGAAACTGGGCTTTCTTGGAGTGAAGAAGAGAGGGGACGAGATTGAGAGGAGAGGGAGATCGGCCGTGTGTGTATCTGTGCTCGAGAGATGAATGTAGAGATTTGTGTGTGTGTGTGTGTGTGTGTTTTGAGTATTTATAGGAAAATGTTTTCCTATTCCTACTCAAACTCTCCTAAAAGAGGCACACTTTTACTAGGATTTTGACCTAGTCAAATCCTAGTCAACTTAGACTTATGACTAAGTCAAACTCAATCGTAGCCTTCCATCTCATCAAACCCTCTAGAATCAATCTCGTCCGTCCATCGTTTGATGGGCTTTATGGAATATTTAAATCCTATTTAAACTAGTCCATTGGGCTTCTAATAAATATCAAATATATATTTGAGCCCATTTCCAACTCCATAAATCATATTTATGGGTCAAGTATATTTAATCTAATTAAAGACTTGATATTCCAAGAAGAGAATCAATTTAATCTAATTAAATTGTTCGATCTCCTGAAATTAATCCCAAATTAATTCCTCCGCTACCGGTGAATTGCGTGTGACTCTTTAGGTTCACCCTCAGCTAGACTTGGCCGAATTCCCAATCATCACATGACGGGAACTCATTCGTCATCATGGGTATTCATCTAGCAACGGTCCATAGCACTAGAGACTAGGTGAATATCATGGCGTGAATATTTCGATTCTTGAGCACGTATGTCCTTTCGTCTACTACCTCACGACCTTAGTCTAGGGTATGGACTTTGGATGTTGGTACCCATTCTTGACTTAGACCTACGCTCGTCCACACTAAACGCCACTGAGATCCCATCCCGCTGTTCAGTCACTGTGGCCACAAATTTATGGAGGACGAGTCTCAGAGTATATGTGAGATACTACCGTCAATCGTTTGACAAGAGACAAATTCTTTCTTGGGACCTACTGTCCACACTACACATCTTGGCCACACTAGATAGGGCTTATAGCAACCATGTCTCTCGACTTGGTAGCCTCTTGTCAAACCTAAGATACAAGCATGGTGTATATGTGACCATAGTAGTCCCTCAAGTCCGAGGACCAATCTCGTACTGTTAGAACCGGGAATTCAAGTCATACCTACCAACCCTATTCAAGGTTTCCCATATGATGATCCCTGCGAGTCACCTTAGTCAACCGGCACCGAGCTGGCCAACCCACTAATATTGCATGGACGACTTCCGTCTCTTGTCGATGAAAACATGACTGCAATCACTTAGTGCAAGTCTCGAATGGACCTTCGATACCCAATCTCGAGGTCCTTCGACTTGAAGTATTTCAGACCGATCCACAGAAATTGATTTCATGATTTGCCAACCTACGTGCAATCCAGTTTCTTGGATTAACCTTTCGGTCTGTGGGCTTTGGTTGTGCATTGAACAGTCAGACATAAATTAAAGCACTAAGTGAACATAATCAAAGTATTAGTGCCGTAACTGAACATCACTTTTATTAAGAATGAACTTTATTTAAACACCTATTGTCAGAAATAGGTTACACAAGTCCATCAAGATTGGCTTCATAGTCACCTATTCTAACAATCTCCCACTTCACCTAAAGCCAATTACCCATATGCCTTAACCCCATCTTCTCAAAATGCTGCATATGAGCAATTTGTGACATGGGCTTTGTCAAAGGATCTGTTGTATTGTCTGTTGAGCTGACTCGGTCCATCGGAGTGTCGCCCCTTCCTACCATTTCTCTCAACAGGTGGTAATGTCTAAGTATGTGATTGGATCTATAATGAGATCTCGGTTCCTGTGCTTGCGAAATAGCCTCGTTGTTATCACAGAAGATACTTACTGGCTTGGCAATGCTAGGCACCTCACCCAACTCTTGGATGTAGTTTCTCATCCAAACCGCTTCCTTGACAGCTTCCAGAATTGGTATGTATTCTGCTTCAGTGGTGGAATCAGTTGTGGTGTCTTGCTTGGAACTTTTCTAGGCCACCACTCCAACATTAAGTCTGAATACATAGCCCGATTGAGACTTGGCATCGTCGTCGTCCGACTGGAAGCTAGTGTCGCTAAAACCTTTCAGTATCAATTCTCCACCACCATAGACCAAGAATATATCTTTAGTCCTTCTTAGGTACTTACGGATACTCTTGACCGCACTCCAATGTGCCTCACCTGTGCAAGACTGATATCTGCTAGTTACACTCAAAACGTAAGCGACGTCAGGCCTAGTGCAATGTACGACATATTGGATGTTACCTACGACGAAAGCATAGGGGATAGGCTTCATCCTTTCAAGGTCCTCATCAGTTTTCGGTGACTGTTTCTTAGATAACTTGATCCCATGTCTCATGGGAAGGAAACTTCGTTTTGAGTTATCCATTTTGAACCTTTTCAGGATTTTCTCAACATACGGGTTTTGGGTTAATCCTATCATTCTCTTAGATCTGTCCCTGAGAATCTGGATGCCTAAAATGTAGGATGCTTCACCCAAATCCTTCAGAGATAATTAAGTAGACACCAAGCTTTTGTGTCGCTTAACATTCTCACATCATTCCCAATGAGCAGAATGTCGTCCACATAAAGCACTAGGAACACTATCGAGACCTTCTTGTATACACAAGGGTCACATTCATTTTTTATGAAATCGTATCCTTGTATGACTTCATCAAAGCGAATGTTCCAACTACGGGATGCTTGTTTGAGGCTATAGATGGACTTTTGGAGACGGCAGACTTTTTGTTCTTCTCCAATTACATTGAATCCCTCCGGCTGATCCATATAGATCTCTTCCTCAACAAAACCGTTAAGAAATGCCATTTTCACGTCCATCTGCCATATTTCATAGTCATACCATGCAGCTATGGCAAGCATTATCTGAATGGACTTAACCATGGCTACTGGTGAATAGGTATCCTCAAAGTCAACCCTGGGTCATTGAGTATAGCCTTTCACCACTAGCCTAGCTTTGAAGGTGGTTACTTCTCCATCAATGCCAAGTTTACGCTTATAGACCCATTTACATCCGACGGGTTTTGATCCCTTTGGGTAGGTGCACAAGCATCCATACTTGGTATGTACTCATGGAGTCTATTTCGGTTCTCATGGCCTCAAGCCTTTTCTCGGAGTCGATGTCAGAATCGCATCCCCGTATATCTTAGGATCCTTATCCAATTGATCGGTCATGCCCAAGAAGCCATACCTCATGGGAGGGCGTGGCATTCTGGCTGACCTACGAAGGACTGGAATATTAGTGGTAACTGAGGGCGCAGACATGACAGGAGCCGGCGGTTCCAGTACCGTGGTTGGCTCCTCGGGAGGTTGTTCGACATGTTGGGTCTGAAGAGGTTGTCTAACATGTTGAGCCTCATGAGGCTGCTCAATCCATTGGCTACTTAACCTAAAAACCTCCTGGCGAAGTAGCTACGGCTCCTGGCGTTGATGACTAATATGTCTTACTTGATTCCTCAAGGAGCAGTTCATCACGTTGGGTATCCGATGGAAAACCTTTTCCAAGAACACTACATTCCTCGAAACAAAGACCTTTTGTTCCAAGGGGTCATAAAAGTAATAACATGCAGTTTTCTTTGGATATCCAATGAACCTGCACAAGCTAGATCTCGATTCTAACTTGTCTCCCACTAACCTCTTGACGTATGTAGGGCTACCCCACACTCTCAAGTATTTGTAGGAAGCAGGCTTGCAGTCATGATTAAATTAAACTTTTGCAGAATATAAAGGTCATTATTAAGTGTACCAAGCAGATGAGTAAATCCACCATTCATTAAATAAAATCAACTTTTATTGATTGAAAATTCATAACCACTATTGTCTAACAACGGAATAAATGGTGTTTTTGACCATGTTAGGTACATAATAACAATCCTTTAATTCTATCCTAACATGATCACTAACTACTAAGCTGACGGTTCCTATTGCTTCCGCAGCAACGGCCTTGCCATCGGCGAGCCTTAGAACTACCTCGCCTTCACTTAGTTTTCTGCTTTTTTTCAACACCTGCAAGTCATTGCAAATTTGAGCTCCACAGCTAGTATCTAATACCCACGAAGCAGGGACCATATTAACCTCAACCACAAACGTACCTTGCTCGGAGAGGAATTTGGGGCAATCCCTCTTCCAATAACCTTTCTCACGACAATGAACGCATAATGTATTGGACCAACATACTAATTAACTCACGTATGCTCTTCTCAAGTGCATTCATGTTGTAGTTAATAATAAATTGGTCGAAGGAGGGTGGGAGTGACTGAAGGATCACATCGATGTACGTCTCGTTATCGAGCCCTGCCTTGGGTCTTCGAGGTTTTCCTCCAAGGTAAGCATCTTGACCCGTGCTCATGTCCAGAGGATCCTTCGATCATCTTAGATCTAAAGAATGCCTTCATAACGACATACCTAGTATGTCGTTCCGGGACTGCATAGCAATCCTTCAGGCGAGCCATTATGGAAGAAACGTCGTCTAGCCTCTCATACTGTTTCTGCATCTCATTAGTCATAGACGCTAGTATGAGGCTACGTACTTTTCGGTTATCCTGGTGCCAAAATTCGAACGTCTCATGTTCTTATGGCATGGATACTGCCGGCAAAGTACGAGGAAATGGCTTGTCCATGACATAGTCTTGGTTCTCATAATCGAGGACTATCCTTAGATTGCACAACCAGTCGTTATAGTTTGTTCCATTAAATTTGTTTGTCTCAAGTATGCACAATAGTGGATTCTTAGACATTGTTTAAATCTACAATTTGAAATAAAGGCATACAATCAACAAAATTAAAGGGGTGGTAAATAATCAAATTAAAGACTTGGACTTCAGTCATTTAATGCTCCCACTATTTCTACGAAAACATGCCACTGTCAAACATTGTTTTCGGGAAACCCTTTCCTAGTGAGCTTGGGATCCACAACGAAATTCTCCATACCCTATTTTTACGATTCACATGGAAAATAACTCCGTGGGAGGTATTCCATACAATTCTCGTCCTACGAGATTCCAAGATGCTTTGCCTCACCCTTTTACGTGATCCCGAGGACTCCAAGCGAATCACGTTATTCAAGCGTTAGACCCGATCCAATCAACCGAATCATAGCACTCACTACTACCCCCATGAATCGTGAGATAGGTAACATGAGTGTATTCACTTTGTTCACAACAAACGTGCAGCTTATTTTTAGGACAAAAGACGTGCCACGACTCGTGAGACCACGCAACTGACTGAAACTAGCTTCCTCACTTTGTCATGGATAGAAGGCTTGGACGAACAACTTAATAGTCCATTTATTAGGGGTCTAATATTTTTAGCTTGGTCCAACCAAGTCAGAGTTTTGAAAGGTCGAGACCTCATCATACATCATACATAAACATATGCATAATATAACTGCATGCTACAACGAGAACATGATAAATAAATCATTCATCCATCATACATTCCACATGCAAAATAAAAGCCTAGCACGCCCCTGTTGGATGATCACAAGCTCAAATCCTATGCGACCCACTGAGCTCACAGTGGATCTATCGTCAATCTAGGGTTGGTCCTATTACATTTAATAGTAGAAACCTATCAACACACTGATGGGCCTTGCCTCTTCGTCCACACGGCTTCCATGGCTATGGATCTCCTTGGAATTTTCCTTTTGGGCCATCCTTCTTCTTCTTCTTCAATTACATGAATTAAAAAGAGAAACCTCACATCTACCTACTCTCATTACAATTCAAAAAGAAACCCCGATGAATACGTGGGGGAGTACATAAGGAGGGGAGAATGAAGGCCTTATTATTTCAAGGCAACAAGAAAGAGGGAGGGAACAATTAAAATGAGGCACACATGCCCAATATAAAATTAAACCATACATTCGGTCTAAGGGCTCCGTGATCATCTCTTCTCATCAACGCAAATAGCATTTCACATATCCAAGTAAACATTCCATTCACATAATCACATGATAACCAATATCATTAATAGCATAAACATAAAATTTCTACACTAGAATTTTGACCATTGGTGCAACATGATAGTGTGGACCTCCGGGGGGAGCAACTTGGGCAAATATTGTATGGTGATGTGTCTACACTTGCAATCTTCTAATTTACTAACAAACTTGGATAGATAATCCGCTAGTATTTTCTTCTGGAGGGATTTAAGTGAGTTGGAAACTTTCGAACTTGGATTTCAGTTCTACCACTCTTTGTAGGTAGTTGACCGTACTTTCTTCCTTAGCCTCATATATGCCCTCAACTTATTTAAATATGAGTTGAGAATCGGAATAAGCTAGGAAATGTCGTGCTCCTACCTCCCAGGCCATCTTCATTCCTAATACCAGGGTTTCATATTCAGCCTCGTTGTTGGAAGCCTTAAAGTCAAGTTTGATGGACTAGATTCTCCCCCTCAGGAGTGGTAAGGACTATTCTTGCTCCACTTCCTCAGAGGATGGACGACCCATCCACATGTAACAACCACACTTCTTTGCTAGGAGAGGAAATCATTATTTATAAGATAAAGTCGGCCAGTGCTTAGGCCTTGATGGTTGTTCATGGAAAATATGAGATATCATGCTCGCTAAGCTCAATGGTCTCCCATAGGTATCCAGCTTCCCATAGGTATCCAGCTTACCCAGAATTTATTTCAGGGGGTGGTTTGTGTGAATCCCTATGGGATGTGAGAAGGAAGTATGGTGGCAACCTACGTGTTGTGATAACCAAAACAAATGTTATTTTTTCCACGAGGCTATATCGCCTTTCTGCTCCTTTGATTACTTTGCTTACGTAATATATGGGCATTTGCCAACCTCTTCTTCTTGCAAGAGGACCGAGCTTATCACTTGGAAAGTTGTGGATAGGTACACATAATAGAGTATCTCTAGGGGAAGGTTTTACCAGTAGGGAAAACCCTGCCAAGTATTTCTTGAGCTCTTCAAACACTATTTGGCATTCAATTCCCTGCTCAAAGTTTTTTGTCTTTCACAGTGTTTTAAAGAAAGGCAGGCTCCTCTCAACAGACTGGCTATGAACCGGCTAGGGGGTGAAATCCTTCTAGTGTGGCGTTGCACCTCATTAATATTAACGGGAGCCCTCATATCCATTATGGCCCTGGATTTTGAGAGGGTTCACCTCGATACCCTTCTTAGTCACCATAAAACTAAGAAAATAGATTCCTCTTACCCCAAAGGCACATTTGGTCGGGTTAAGTCCAAGTCTATACTTCTGGAGGACCTCAA
This sequence comes from Sesamum alatum, assembly GCA_034509735.1. NCBI lineage: Eukaryota > Viridiplantae > Streptophyta > Magnoliopsida > Lamiales > Pedaliaceae > Sesamum > Sesamum alatum. Next base: position 18,229,776 of record JACGWO010000003.1, read on the forward strand.
ATGTTTCTTCTAAGTCAGTGATGTGGTCTCCAGACTTCTTGCTTGTCACTAACATGTCATCTGCGTACAGTTATACATTCCTCCTTATCTAGGACCGGAATTTCTTATTTATCAATCGTTGGTAGGTGGTCCCGACATTTTCTAGCCCAAATGGCATGGCCGCGTAACAGATGGTCCCTGAAGAAGTGATGAAGCTAACTCTTTTGGGGTCCTCGGGGCCAACATGATCTGATGGTATCCTTGCGAGGCATCCATCATACTTACCAGCTCGCACCCAGATGTGGAGTCTACTAATTGATCAATCCGTAGGAGGGGATAAAAGTCTTTAGGGCAGGCTCTTTTGAGATCTTGGAAGTCCACGCACATTTACCATTTTCCCTATGATTTAGGAATTAACACCATATTAGAGAGCTGCTCGGGGAATTGTATTTATTTGAAATGCCCTGCCACAAAGAGCTTATCCACCTCCACTTGTATTATTTTGTTTTTATCCAGCCCGAAGTGCCTATTCTTTTATTTAACCGATTTCATAGCATGACCTATGTTAAGGGTAATCACTTTGGGATCTATGCCCTCTAGGTCTTGTGGGGTCCACATGAATATGTCTATGTTCTAGTGGAGACATTGAATTAACTTCTCTCCGACTTATCCCTTCAGTTGTGAGCCAATTTGCGTTGTTTTTGTTAGAATTCCTGGGGATGAGCTCACTAATGAGCAGCTCTTCCGAGGTTGAACTTTAGTAGGATCATCTTTCTTAGAGGTCGTTCCCTCATAAGGGAGACCATCTTTCCTCTCGATTTGACCTTTCCTGAGGGGTCTCTTCCGAGTCGCTTGCAGGCCTCCTCTAGGGGGAGTTCTTCGCCCCCTCCCCATTCCCCCTCCCCCCCCCCCCCCCCCATACTTTTGCCCTTTCTAGACAGCTTTCAAGTAGCATTTTCATGACTGGAGTTGGTATCTAATTACTTCTCCTATCCCCCCTCGTACAGGGAACTTAATCTTCATATGATACGTGAAAATGATTGCTCGGAGCATGTTGAGGGTTGGCCTTCCTAGAATCACATTATAGGCTAAGGGGATATCCACCATCTTATCAGGTAGGTCCTCCTCCAATGCTCTTCCCCTAGGGAGAGAGGGAAGGTTATCATGCAGAGGGGAAGGTTGTCATGTCGCGGGGTAGCACCACTTCCCTACGAACCCATACAACAAAGTGTCTACTGCTTCCAAGGGGACATCTCCTAGTTTCATTTGATCATATGTCCTATCTGCATTACTTCATAATTGCTAAGGTGGCTGTGATTACCAGAGCATAGTTGTGAAGCAATGATAGTCCTACTCTTTCAGTAGGTCTAGATTTTACGATAGGGGTGTCATCGACCACATCTATGTCCAGGATTTCATTAGGGACATCGGTTTCCACTTCTCTAACTAAGGCCTTTTGGCTCAATGAGAATCACCTCCAAGGGGTCCTTCGGCTATCATGCAGATAACTGCCTTCCGTAGGGGATTAACTTCTTCCCCTCGCCCTGAGGGGGCGGATTTATGACCTTCTCCCCTAGGAGGATCTGGCTTGGCTCTAAGGGTATCTTTCCTTTCTGAACGTCCTTTCTTTAATAGTGACATGCCTTGAGCGTTTTCTCTGCATACGAACTCTTGAAAGTACCAACTTTGAATGATCGCTCTATTTCTTTCTTCAAATGTCAATATTCCTCTGTAGTGTGTCCAAGCCATTGTGGAATCAACAGAATTTATCGGGTTTGGGTTGTATTGGCCCATCCTTATCATTGTGAGGCCAACCCAGTAGTCTTTGCCTTCTACCATCATAAGTGCTTGAGTGATGACAACATTTAGGGGAGTGTATGTAGGGGGGCCCCTTTGAAACGGTAGTCTCCTATCTCGAAAATCAGCTCTTGCTTTCTCCGTGGCCCTCTTCCTGAGCATCCTTCCTTTCTGTCATCGTCCTTCTTTTTTGGAGGCCTGGGCCTCCTCCATATTTATGTATTTCTCAGCCTGGGCCACAAGGCTTCAAAGTCTGGAGCCAACTTCTTTGTCAAGGACTTGAAGAAGTCCCCGTCAATGAGCCCTTGGGAGAAGGCACTGACGTTGAACTCTTGGGTACCTGTGGGAACCTCTGGGGTGGTGGTAATGAATTGTTGCCTCCCTTATGGACTCGACCTCTTTCTAGTGAATAGTAAAGAGGCTGAGCGGGGTCTTTTGGTGTCTATTGCTACTAGCAAACTGGTGCAGGAATAAGGAGCGAAATTCCTGAAAACTCCCAGTCGCCCTGTGGGCAATTGGTTAAACCACTATTGGGCCATTCGAGCGAAAGTGGTGACAAATACGCGACATTTGATCCCATCCATGTATCTGTGCAAGAGAGGTGCGTTCTCAAATCAAGACAACTGCTCTTGGGAGTCAGTAGTGCCATCGTACTCGCTATGGTTGTGTCTGAAGTTCCTCATTGAAGGGAATACCTCCCTGCTCTTCAAGTGGGTTTCCCATCACCAAGCAGCACTGGACGTCCTGCAACCCTTTCTGTAGGCACTCCAGGTGAGCCACCCAACACAGGGGGACCTCTCCATGCACCCGAGAGGGCAAAATTTGATACCCGATGGGGGGTTCCTGGTAGCCTTTGAGCAGGGGGTGCTCTATCGCCATTCGTGGGGGCCTCCATGGCCAAAAGGGATGCCAGAGGCGGCGGGACCATACCTGCCGATTGAGCCCCTATTGCTGAATGGTCACCAGCAATTCTAGCAATAACTTTTCCAAATAGGTGTCTGAAGAGGTGTTGTTATGTGGGGGGTCTGACAATGGCTCCATAGGACCAGAGGGTCCTATGTCCTTGCGCCAAATAGGGGCCAAAGGCGTGCCAGTCACCACCTGAAGAGCCTGATTGCTAGTCGAGGTATCACCATCTTCTGTTTGTATAGCCCATTATTGGGGGTTTCCATTGCTCTCACGTCTTAGTTCTGTGTTTCCCATAGATGGTGCCACTTGATGCGTGTTGGACCTCACGTAGGGTGAATTCTTGTGGGCTTAAGATCTCTTGGGCCAAATTCTTTCGCAAGCCTGAAATAGGTACCTGCCAAAGAAACGTGCGCACTCCAACACTCAAGTTAGTAAGCAGTTTTAGAGTGATCAAACTTAAGAAGAAAATACGATAATGAAATAACGAGTTGTAATGCAAAGAAAATCGAGGTAAGAGTGGGTGAGTGAGTGAGTGCTTGTGGAAAGTCAAGCAATCGTTACCCTTGGTTGGGGGGGCCAAACCCGCCTTTATAGTCAAGGCCCCTCAGCGAGGGGGAGTCTCGTCCCCTAGGGAGTCGGGAAGATGGTTGTTGCGGATAAGTTTCCTCAAGATCGAGGGTGGTTAGGGGATTTTAAGGGAGTCCTGCCTCGCTAGGAGAGATTAGGGCATGATAGGGGTTCATCCACATCCCGGCTTCTTGGGGGAGGTCGGACATGTGCAAGGCCTCATTAGGTCATTCCCATACTCCACGCGTGCGCCCACGTCCTCCTTGCTCCAGTAATTCGCTGCCACTTGAGAGTTTACCTCTTGGCCGCCAGGTTAGCATTGGGCCTTCTGCCTTGTTGGGGTTGGTGAATTTCATTCCCAAGCCCTGTCCTTCTTGGGCTAAGGCTGCATGGGAGCTCTTAGGGCCCTTCTCAAGCCTCGCTCTATACTGGGTTGGGTTTGTGATGGGCTTTCGTATAAGGCCGTCAGTTGGGCCAACCATTTTTGTCCATATCATGAGCCAATGATCTGATTCAAATATGTATGAGCCATTGATTTGTTTATTAAATCTCTACCATTGATATATATATATATATATAATAAGATCTAACTGTTCATATTTTAGGGGTATAAAAGTTATTCTTTAGGTAAGATTTAAGCAAAATCACACATATGGCGTGAGGTGGACACCCCTTTGGCATCAGGGGGTATTTTGCTTCTTTTTAAAAAATACAGGGGAATAAATTGAGAATTTATTTTTCACAAAGGGTGTTTTGCCACTTTTGAATAACACAAGGTGGGATGCATTTTGTGAAGCCTAAGATGTATTTATTGAATTATATGCGATATCAATCCTTGCTAACACATTATTTATTTCACCAAGATTCAATATTAACAAAACTCAAACTAAAAATTAAACTATGCAGATATTACAACATTATAGCACTCAATTAAGGGAAAAAAAGACATACATTCAAACTATAAAAAGATTTTGACTAGTTGAAATAAATTATTTTAACCTAAGTTAAAATCAATATGCCTTATTTTGTCTTTTAATTAATATGTGCTCCAAAATTCCCATATTATATCAACCTTTATTTGTCGAACATCTTACTTCTAGTTTATCAAAATTTTAAATAACAACTATATTTATAAATTATTATTGCATTTTAATGAGTTTATTTTCTTGTGAATCTACGATTTGACTTCAAATTTTTGAATAAAACAACTGATACTGCACTTAAATGTAGATTAAGTATCACAGAAATTGAAAAGGTGGTGATGTGGTAGTAAATCAAGGGATTTAGTGGAAAAAATACCCTCGACACAACTATTTCTCAAGTTTGATATTAGTAGAGGGACAATTTTTTAGAGGGTGAGAGAGAGCAATGAGTGGTCTTGTCAATGAATAGTGAATGTGCTTAAAAAATAATATGTGGGGTATTTATAATGGTGTTGAAAGTTTTATAATGTGGTAGGTTGTATGTATTTATTATGTGGCTTATGTATAAAAAATTACTTTTATACCTTACAAATAATTTAGTATTATCTATATATCCATCTTATAGCCTCCTACTTTAGACGAGTCACTAGAATTAGGATGAGTGAGTCGTCTGAAAGTAAGAATAAGTAGGAAACATTTGAGGGCTTGAGTTAAACACCACAAGCTACATAACTATTTGGATCACTATTGGACAAGTTAATCGGCTTAGGATTTGTGATCAAAGCCCAGTACTATTGTTGAAGAATTTTACATTAGGGGCTTCCATAAGGCCCCAATTTGTTGATACGAGAAGGTGGTGGTGGGCCAAGTTGGGGATTGTCCTCGGCCTAACAAGAATGACTCTACTTGAGCGAATAGGGCAAGTAGACCTGGCGAGCGAACGGTGCGAGCTAGGCTCGTAGGTTAAGTCCAGGTCGAGGCAGTGGCTCGACCTGGGCGAGGGGCGGCGCTCCACTAGCGGGTGCATCCAGGTCTGGGCAGTGGCTCGACCTGGTCGAGGGGGTCCCTACTAGCAGGCGCGTCCAGGCCTGGGCAGTGGCTCGACCTAGGGCAAGATTGGCTACTGGGCAAGTAAGGCTCACACGGGCTTGCCTAGTTGAGGCAATGGCTTGACTTGGGTGTCTTGACTTGGGTGTGACCGGGGCTCGGGAGAGCCTACCTAAGTCGAGGCAGTGGCTCAACCTGGGTGAGTGCGGCTCGCGAGCTCGCCCTTCGACTCTTGTCCGGCCTGGTCGAGCGAGGCTCGAGCGAGGTTAGCCCAGGTCGAGGCAGACGAGTTTAGCTCTTGGGCGAGCGGGGCTCACGCGGGGAGCTTGGGCGAGTGCTGCTGGCGGGCTTGCTCCAGGTCGAGCTACTGGTTTGACCTGGTTTGTGCCTAGCTTGCACAAGGCACCCGGGCAAGCAGGGCTCGCCCAGGTCGAGGAAGTGGGTCAACCTCGGGCATTAGCTAGGCTTGCACAAGGCGCATTGGGCGAAAGTGCATTGCACCATGCCTGTTGGGTTTTGAACCTAGGTTAAAAATGTGAATGTAGGAGTCCTTAACCATTCCACCACCTAAAGGTTTTGTATTTCTTTTTAGCCCCATTAGTAGAGGTTATTTATTGTTATAGCCTTTGTGTTAGTCAATTCACGCCGACTCTTTCATAAGCTTTGAGAGGTTTCAATGTTGTCTTTAGGAGATGGGACTAACTATTGCACTAGAGGGTTTTCATGTGCTTTGGAATGTGGGCCGAGTGGCCAAGTTGTTTTCCTCTACTGATGGCGGGAGGTACTTTTATCTCCATCCCCATTTGGGATGTAAATTTTTTTAAAGGGGTTCACTTCTTCTCGACCCCGAGGTGGATGAGGAAGAGGCGACAGCTCTTACTTGTGGTGGCGGAGCCCCTTAGAACCTTGGTGAATGTGAATGGGCATAGTTGTTATTTATTTATTTATTTATTTTTAAGTATCGGAACTATGTTTTTTTTTTTCTACTTTTTGAGTTTATATAGTCGATTTTCTCATGCATTCAGAATGGTTTTGATACTTTGAATAATGTTTTCCGACTTATCTCTAATGGATGTTGCCTCAAGGGATATCTTTGCTCATGTCCCGAAGTTGGCCTTTACTAACTTTAAGGGGATGCAAAGTTTCTGGGGCAATATTCTTGATGGGATCTCAAATTTCGTCTATGGCAGCATTGCCTCGAGGGTACTTTTGTTCCTGTCCCAGAGTTGGTCTTTTACCAACTTCAAGGGGATGTAAAGTTTCTTGATGAGGATCTCGATGAAGTCTCGTCTATAGGTTCTCGGGGCCACAATGACTCTTGCCTCTAGAGCAATGATGATTTTACCTCCAGGGTCTTCAGGGATCTCAAATTTCGTGTATAGGACATTGCCTCGAGGGATACTTTTGCTCATATTCGAGAGTTGATCTTTTACCAACTTCAAGGGGATGTAAAGTTTCTTGGGTAACATTCTTGACGGGGATCTTGATGAAGTTTCATCTATGGGTTCCCGGGGCAACATCGACTCTTGCCTCTAGGGCAATGTCGATATGTACCTCTAGGGTTCTCTTGAAATTTTAGGGATCTCTACGCCTGATTTAATTTCGTTTGTCGAGACTATGACAAGAAAGCTAACTTCATTACTTCTTACAATGTCCTAGGGGAGAAATCGAAAGGGGATATGTTGAGTCCTACTCGAGCTTTCTCCTTTTACAAGTGAATGGTCAAAAGATAATTTTTTTTCCTGCTATGCAAACTTAGGGTTACTACTTCATCACGAGGGAGTCTCTTCCCACCGGTCCCCCTAAGGAGCTTGAGTTGGCGTTAGCTCTCGAGGCAACAACTTAGCCCTTGGCCAAATTGGCGTCCTCGTGGTTGTTGGTTGGCATACTCCTTCCAATGTCTTTGTTGGATCAAATTTTCTATCTTGTGTTTGGAGGTGATGACATTCGTTAGTTGTATGCCCCATGTCCCAATGAAAGCGACAATATGTGTCGGACTTTAGCCTCTTAGGATTTTCTTGCCCATTGGTTAATAAGCCCTTGTTGCACTGTCACTATCAATATTTCCCCTCTAGTGGCGTTCAAGTAGGTGTAATGCGTAAACCCGGTGGGAGGTAAATGTCGGCGTTACTCCTTCTTCGGCTCATTCTCTTCCTCCTTACCTTTCCTCCTAGCACTAGAGGTAGGGACTATCGCCTTGGACTCTTCTATTCTGATATACTTTTTGACCGAAGGAGCAATTCTTCTAGAGTGTTAGGAGGATTTCCCGCTATAGATTCTTTGAGCCTTCCTGAAAGCAAGTTTTATTGGATAATGTTGGGCAACAACTCATGGTTGATGTGGGGCACCTCGTGCACGGCCTCCACAAATCTTTGAACATAATCTTTCAACGGCTCTTCTTCCTTCTGGCGAATGGTGAAAAGGTATCGACCTTTTCTGGAACTCCCTTGTTCATGGAGAAGTGATGCAAGAAACGTTGGGTCAATTGCTCGAGGATGGAGATAGTTCAGTAGATAGTTGGTTGAACCACACTAGAGCACACTTTGAGAGCGTAGTGTGGAAGACTTTGCAGCGGCATCACTTAAGTCATACGAATAAAAAATAACATAGATTTTGTCCAAGTGTTCCTACGGGTCTATGTTCCATCGTACTCTGAAATATTTGATTCTTTCACACCTGTAAAAGTGCTTCGGCTAGGATAGCTGGGGGGAGAAAGGGTTGTGTTTTGGAGGAGCTACAGCCAAGGGCAGATAAGGATCCTCGAATCCCCTTGAGGGTAGGGGTGCCTAGGGTTGTCGCGATTTTTTTTTGGGGGAGGGGGTGTTTGCTCTTGGGTCTGAGCAATTTCGGGTCAGGAGACTCCGCTATTCACCTATTCTCGCCTGTGCAAACACTCGAGTGGATGTATCATGGATCAGAGCTAGTAAGGCTTCTTACATTAACTGTATCATCAACTCTTGGCGTGGCACACCTTGGGGGGGGGGGGGGTTGATTCTCTACTGGGCGAAGGTTGGGCTTGCTCACGGGGAGGTGGGGCTGCCCCCTAAGGTGGGTCTTGCCCACGGGATGGTGGGCTTCTTCGTTAAGCGAGGCTTGCACGCGGGGTGAAGGGGCTACCCCACGAGATGGATTGTTCACGTCCTGCTCCATTCTTGTGTGCTTTGTGGGCGACGTCCATCCCCTGAACATCAAGAGTTCAAGATCTGGTCTGCATTCTCAATAACGAGGTAATGATTTTTCATAGATGACACCAATTATGTGGTAGTAAATCAAGTAAGGGATTTAATGGAAAAATTACCCTCGACACGCAACTGTTTCCCAAGCTTGATATTAGTAGGGACGGAATTTTTTTGAGACTGAAAAAGAACAATGAATGATCTTGTTAATGAATAGTGAGAATGTGCTTAAAAAATAATATATGAGCTATTTATAGTGGTTGCGAGTTTTATAGTGTGGTAGAGACTAGAGTGTGTATTTATTGTGTGATTTATATATAAAAATATACTTATATCCTTATAAATAATTTAGTATTAACGATATACCCATTAAGTATCATCAAAGTATTAATAAAATTTGATCAATAAACTCTCTTTAGTTTAGATATAAAAATATTTTCCTTTCCATTAGTACTTTTCTTTTATGAATTTGAATTTCAGAGTAGTTTTTTTTTTTTTTTTTGATATTGTTAGTATACTATTGCAATAACTTCAAAATTACCCATAATAAGTACTTAACAAATGTAAAATGGAGTTTAATGCCTCATTTGTCAAGAATAGGGGGCCAAAACCGAATATTACGAAATCTAGGAACAAAATTTGAAATATTACCAATAACCAAAACACCTCTCTGAAAGCTCTTTTTCCCATTTCTGAACTACTATTGAGCACTCGCAAAGCAAAGAAACTCCATTCACGTCCTTGCATGTCTTGATTTTGATTTGAAAGGCTGTGATGGATTCATCAAATCAAGACTCTCATCCGCACATCTCTGATCAACTCAACAACCCTCTCCAATTCACCATTCATGTTCCCGATTCTTCAAGCCCTAGTGGAAATGGTCTTCAAAACCCTAACTTGAATCCGAATTTTGGGGAAAACCCTGTTTCAGATGCCAAAACAGTCCAAGATCACTTCCGTTCGGTGCAAATTCCTAAAGGAAAAAGGCGCGGTCGGCCCCGAAATCCAGTGTCTTCTTTAAACCAGGTACGAAAAATATCCCCCATGTCCTTTAATAATGGTTTGAGTAATGTAGGGGTTTCGTCAGTAGCTTCTAGTTCAGGACTGGTTAGCAAGACCCAGATGGAAAATTCAAGTAATTTAATCCCCAAAAAACATGGGTCTGGTTCAAGTTCTGGTAATTTGCCCAAGAAAATTGTGGATGACATGTCGGATGAGATAATCGTGATTAATAAGGAGGCCACAGCTGAGGCTTTAATTGCATTGACGGCGGGGTTCCCAGCCGATTCGCTTACCGAGGAGGAAATAGATTATGGGGTGGTGTCCGTGGTAGGTGGAATTGAGCAGGTTAATTACATCTTGATCAGAAATCATATAATTACAAGGTGGCGTGAAAATGTGTCAAACTGGGTAACAAAGGAGATGTTTTTGGATATTGTTCCGAAGCATTGCTGGGGACTTTTGGACACTGCTTACAGTTACTTGGTTTCACATGGGTATATTAACTTTGGGGTGGCGCCTGCAATAAAAGAGAGGAATTTGGTGGAACCAAAACAGTCGAGTGTGATTGTGATTGGGGCTGGGCTTGCAGGGTTGGCTGCTACGAGGCAGTTGATGTCTTTCGGGTTTAAGGTGACAGTTTTGGAGGGGAGGAAGCGTGCTGGAGGGAGAGTGTATACAAAGAAATTGGAATATAAGAATAAGTTTGCTGCTGTGGATTTGGGAGGAAGTGTGTTAACAGGTACTTTGGGCAATCCACTTGGGATTTTGGCTCGGCAGTTATCATTTACACTTCATAAGGTTAGAGATAAATGTCCCCTTTACAGAGTGGATGGGAAACCGGTGGACCCTGATTTGGATCGGAGAGTGGAGACTTCTTTTAACCAACTTTTGGATAAATTAAGTAAAATCAGGCTGTCAATGGGAGAGGTTTCGCAGGATGTTTCTCTTGGGGCTGCATTGGAGACATTTCGTGAGGGCTTCAATGAGGAGGAGATGAACTTGTTCAATTGGCATCTTGCAAACTTGGAGTATGCAAATGCAAGTTTGCTTTCGAAGCTTTCACTTGCATTTTGGGATCAAGATGATCCATATGATATGGGAGGGGCCCACTGCTTCCTTCCTGGTGGAAATGGAAGACTGGTGCAAGCATTAGCGGAGAATGTCCATATTCAGTATGAGAAAACTGTCCAGTCCATTCGTTATGGTAGTGACAGGGTGCAAGTTTCTGTTGAAGGGGGGCAGATCTACGAGAGTGATATGGTTCTTTGCACAGTTCCTCTGGGGGTTCTGAAAAATGGTTCTATCAAGTTCATCCCTGAGTTGCCTCAGAGGAAGCTTGATGCTATAAGAAGGTTGGGATTTGGCTTGTTAAATAAGGTCGCCTTGCTCTTTCCATGTGCATTTTGGGGAACTGATCTTGATACATTTGGTCATCTCTCTGATCATCCTAGCCACCGTGGGGAGTTCTTTCTCTTTTACAGCTATGCAACTGTAGCTGGTGGTCCACTATTGATTGCTTTAGTAGCAGGAGAAGCAGCTTACAGGTTTGAGATGATGGATCCTACTGAAGCTGTGAGAAGGGTGCTTCGAATTCTTAGAGGTTCAAATTCCTTCACTTTCTTTACTCTAACTTAAGTTCATGGATCATTATTGACCTTTTGGAAAATTAATGTGACTTTTAATTGCATGCTTATCCATGAGAGAGTAGTGCGTTCAGTCTGACTTGCAGATTGCAAGCATGCTCATGGAAGCAAGAATTTCATATGCTTGTTGTTTTATATGCTCTGCATTATGATAGAATGTCATTTCATATATTCTTTTAATCTGTTACAAATGATGTTGGCTCTTGCATTGACCTGGTCAATGTCCTTGGTTACTTATTATTATGGTGTCCTGCTCCTGAAGTTTAATGTGATTGTTTGATATGCTCTGGTTGGTTTTCAGGAAATACTGATAATCTAACTTTGGTCCACTAAAATTTTGGATTTTCGTTACCTTGTGCTTCTAATTTATGCCTGACTGGTAAAAGTGTAGTAAATCATGGTGTACTACATTACAGATTGTTAGATGGACATCCTCTTAGCATTTCCGCAAAAGGCAACCAGATAAGAAATTAGAGTAATGATTGATGTCTTGGACATATTTTTACTGGTGAAGCCAAAAAATATGCTTCAGGGGTTATATATTCTCTAATGTAGTATAATAAAACTCTAACTTGTGAGCTGGTCTAACTTGATGTCTAGCCTCTGTGATACAGGTATTTATGAACCACAAGGCATTGAAGTCCCAGATCCTGTCCAAACTGTCTGTACAAGATGGGGCAGTGACCCCTTAAGTTGCGGGTCTTACTCTAATGTTGCAGTTGGGGCATCAGGAGATGACTATGATATTTTAGCAGAAAATGTGGGAGATGGGAGAACTTTTCTTTGCTGGTGAGGCTACGAATAGGCGCTACCCAGCAACGATGCATGGTGCTTTGCTTAGTGGGTTCAGAGAAGCAGCCAACATGGCTAATTATGCTAGAGTTAGAGCCTCGAAGTTAAAACTCGAGAAAAACCCATCACAAAATGCACATACTTGTGCTTCTATTCTTGCAGATTTATTCAGGCAGCCTGACGTGGAATTTGGCAGCTTTGCTGTACTTTTTGGTAGAAAGAATGCTGCTTCGACGGCAATTTTGAGGGTGACGTTTGGCGGACACCGAAAGAAGCCAGATCAGCAATATTCTAATAAGTTGCTTTTTGAGCAGCTTCAATCTCATTTTAATCAACAACAAGAGTTTCACATTTATACGCTGTTATCTAAGCCACAAGCCCTTGAGCTGAGAGAGGTGAGAGGGGGTGATGAGGGTAGGCTGAATTATCTCTGCGAGAAGGTTGGAGTGAAGCTGGTGGGTAGAAAGGGTTTGGGGCCATCTGCAGATTCTGTAATTGCTTCAATTAAGGCTCAGAGGAGCAGCCGCAGCCAGAAGTCTTCGTCATCTGGTAGGTGTTCTTGACTTAACTGCATAAATGTAAGCCTAAGCATAAGCCTATGAATCAGCCGAAACATAAATGTGCATTGGATGGGTTAGGCTGATTTTTCCTGAACTAGTTGCTTAGCCATGTGAATTATATTATGGTAAAGATACTATGCATTTTCCTTTGTGCTTGATTAGAAAGATTTTTGTGTGTTACATATTTGTGGAATGGGTGATATTAAATGGAAACTGAGTTCTTAAGTAACAAAAGATGGAGGTGGCAGTCTTAACCGGTCTATTTCATCACATGTTTGGGAATATATAGGAAGCAAAAAAGTCAAAGGGTTATGTGAACAGTGTTTGAAAGAACTATACAAGATGTTGTTCAGGTGAACCTAGTTCTGTGTATCTAGTAAAATTCTTGAAGAATGATTAGAAGGTGGTTGATGTATTCTAACTAAGTTGGCGGATTAAGTAACAACCACTGGGACTGACCTGGAATATGAAAAACCGGAGATGCTGGATATGATCCTACGGTAAACCCTCTTATGGTCCAGGTGATAGCGAGGTATGCCCTAAATAATGAGTATCAAATAGGGACTACTAATGTGAATGATTGAGGGATATTTATACTTTATGTTTGTGTAAAGGTGGTTCTTAGCTTGTTCTGTCATGATGTGAACATTTTGTGTTCGGGAAATCTCCATACCTGGTGGCTGTCAAGGAGACTTTACTGTACTACAACTGAAAGACTAGATAACCTGATGTAAAAGTAGTGTCCTCGTCCCTAACTTGAGTATTTCAGAAGTACGATGAAAGAATGCATGATTGTAGTGAAACCAATATCTTACATAAGCTAGTTGGTAAAACATTTATTTCTTATTGCATTTCCCTTGCATGAAAATGCAATTCTTTGATATTTTCTGTATGTTCCATGCCTAATTGATTATGTTAAGAAACTTATCATATCAAGTTTACACCTGCATCATTAACCTGGACAGGTTGGCTGAGATATTGATTGCCTATTAGCAACATATAGACTGTTCATTGAGATGGTAGTTGCAATTCTAATGACTAAATTTGTCTTACTCTTGTATTACCAACCAAATAACCAAAAGTGACTAACACATGGCAGAGGAAGGTGTTTCAAAGTGTGGTATCATTCCTAGTGTTAGTACTACTTTAAGTGTGTTGCAAAGGATTTAAGGTGACTTTAATGTTGGTTGGGCATGATGCTGTCTTTGGATAGTATTTAAACAGTTCCTCAATGTGTTAGACAAATGGGTAGTGGTCAAAGTATAAGAAAATAATGTCATTCCTTGATTCTTTTTCCAAATTATGGTTGTACGGTAAAGGTTATGAAAGATTTCACATGATATAAAACATCAGCTATCAGAATTTATTGACATTATCATTGTCAATGAAATCAAAATGCATGAACCAAGCTTTTTGCAAAAGACGGTTCATCATCCTTTATGGTTAACTGAGAATTATTGAAGATAGTCTAACTTAAACTGTTCTGTGTCACGCTCACATTAAATACAGGGTGAGTACTGCAAGCTTATCTATGGAACTGTATAGGAAAGCCTTAGTGTTTCTATATAAAAGAATGTATAAAGATTTCTGCTCGCATTTTCTTCAATTAATTGAATAGTTACTAATTAATTAGAATGTCATTTCTTCTTACTGATCCAAATGAACATATTATAGATGTAATGTCCCTTTCTCTTTTTTTCGCTCTTAAGAGACTATGCTATTCTGGTGACTGATGTGAAATGGGACAGAATAAAGTAATAAATCAGTTAGGAACTTATATGTGTTGCATTATACAGTAAATATGGAAGTACATAGCTTTTGGAATTATTATCTATATATGATGCAAGCGTCAACATCTTGGTTCACTGGTTTAATGAAAGTTTAGTGATATATGTCGTGCTCTGATATAAATGGAAAATAAACTAAGAGATCTGGTTAATGCTTGAAGGTAATGTCCAGCTGTTAGGAAAAATGAGAGAGTAAAATTTGGTCATAATTATACAGAGCTCTTAAGGTAACTCTACGCTATTGCCTCGTTCAGTAATATTACCTCTAGCGTCCATCCCAAGATCTTCGTGTAGTAACTTTTTGAATCTTTTAGGTGCAATAGAACTCCTCTAATTTCTGTTTCACTAATGAAGTTACTTTAGACTCTAGATATGGATATAAAGAAAACCTAGTAGTTTACTTGACTATTTAGGAATGTATTTTCAGATTTACAATTTAACTCTTAATGTGGCTGCATCTCTACATAAACAAATGATTAGATACCAGTAAAGTAGATAATATCTGGCAAATGGAAGAGGAATTCGATAAATGAAAATCTTACTAATTTTGCTCATTATATATTAGAAAGGTTAATTACACTTAGACCCCCTTTGAAAATATGAAATTACACTTTCCCTCAAGGAAGTTTCAAAATTACACTTACACCCCTCCAAAAAGTCGGTGTTTACACCTTACCCCTTCCGCTAGGATTTGGACGGAACATGCTGATGTTAGCCAAAAAAATACATAAATTTTTAATTTTACCCCTCATTCACAATTCCATTGTAATATTTATACCTCTAAGGGAGTAAATGCAATATATATAAAGTCATTGTAATAAAATATTGCTCCCAAATTTTAGCCATTGGATAGAAATATTACAGGGGAATTTTAAATAAGGCATAAAATTAGAAATTTATGTAAATGTTTTGCTAACATCAGCAATTTCCATCTAGGCCCTAAAGGAAGGGGCTCATGTGTAAACCGAGAACTTTTGGAGGGGTGGTAAGTGTAATTTTAAAACTTTTTTTGGGGAAAGTGTTTTCACTTTTTCAGAGGGGGTCTAAGTGTAATTAACCTATTAGAAATAAATGCACCTTCTCAACCACTTTAAACCTGCAATTGGTTGTTGTACCATGGTTTCTCTTTCTATGATTGAATCATTGAATAAACTACACTAGCAATAGAGAGATTGATATCATTAAAATATGCTCACGTTTCAATGAAATTACATGCCTTGGGTTCGCTAAGCGATTGCTTTAAAAAACACACTAGGCCTGCCTGAGAAGGCGCTCTTATGCTAGTGATGGGTTGCTATCGTGATTTAGAGGATGTGATCCATGAATGGCTGAAGGAAGATGGATTTCCAGAAAACCATCCATGATTATGAGGCATCCAAATAAGTTTGGTCCTTTATTCAATATATAAGAGAAATTTTAATCTGAATTTGTTCTTGGAAAGTAGAATCTATTATGTATAACATAAGAAGTAACTGAATTAAATAATAGAAATGGAGGGAGTATACCTTTTTCAAACTTCAATAGCAACAGATGCATTAACTGAATTATTGTCTCAAGAAAGGTGTATTATTTATTGTGGAGGTGATAGAGAACTAGAGTTACAGGTACATGTTCAATTTGGGAGGATTGCTTGACTTGATAAAAACTTATGTTAGACAGAAAGAAGAGAACAAACGGAAAATGGAACTAATATATGAGTAGAACATAAGAATATTACATGCATTATCAGAAATGTTTTCATTATCCCAGCTGGCAAAATAAGGAACAAGAAGCTATTGAAAACAGGGTCCATTTAGGATTACTTTTTCTATAGGATCATCGTATATGCTGTCTTTTCTGTATGTGGAGGGTCAAGCAAGTAAAATTGAAGCTAACACTTTGTCCTCTCTCTTAAAGGTGTACCAAAGTCGAAAGCAGCTTCCGCGAATCAAAAGCTAATTAGGTATGAGCAGAATTCTTCATTAACTTTTGAACTTCTATAACTTTGGGTTTCATAATCTCACGCATCATTTTGTCACTTTTTCTTACGCAGAAAGGCTAAAATTATACGCAACAGCAACAGATCTTCCATTCCAAGCACAAATATTGAAAGTAAAGTCGGCTACAACGGTGTCAATTTGGAGTCCAGAGCACTGGTCAGTAGTAACAGCTCGAGTCGCCCAGGTTCTGATATTGGGGTAAGAGCATTTAGCAGGAACAGGGACGTGCCTCCTCCAAATTCACATAATAGTGCTGTCTTTGTGAGTCATATAGGATGTTCTACCCCTCAGAATTTGGGCCAAAATAATGGCTCCACAGCTTCTTTTGGTTCTAATATTGGGTCAACAGCATCAGACAGCAATAAAAGCCTGGCTCCTGTGGATTCAAATGTTGGTATGACGTTGCTGGGCGACATGCCAAGTTCTTACCCTCAGAATTTTCTTGCTAGCAGCTTGGCTCCTGCAAGTTCAAATAGTTTGGCGGAAGCATTAAGCATTACCAACAGCCAGTCTCTACCGCATCTAGATGTTCATATGGATTTATTGGGTGATACCAGTGGTTCTAACACTCAGAACTTTGTCTGCAGAAATGACTCAGCTGCTCCTCCAAGTTCTGAAATGGGAACCATAGCAGTGAGCAGTAATAGCAGCCTGGCACCCTCAAATTCAAATATTAGTAGCTTTAACTTTCAAACCCCTATTGGGGACATTTCTGATAACATCAGTTGTATATCTAGTCAAGAAAATATATTTGAAGATATAATGAATGAACTGCTTCCCCAATCCGGCTCAAGCTCTGGTACCTGGCAACTCACAGGGAAGCTGTAGGAAGCTGAAATTCGTATGAAGGCAGTTTTTGTCTGGTAAATTTTTCATTGCCCTTTCAATAGCTTGATTTTATCTGGTGCTGATGTACTCATGGCTATTAAAGCCAGTTTATGCTTCTTGGTAATTTCCTTTTTGTCAAATATTCTGCTATATTAACCTTCAATCTCTTAATCTGCATCTTATTGAGACCAGAGACCAGCAGAATGACATATTTGGCCTCTCCAGATTTGCTGCAGCTTGGATAGTGAATGCAGTAGTTTAAGATCAGATGAAAATCATCTGGTACGTTGAATTTTTCTACATATTGATGCAAATCTGATGCTTAGCAGTTAGTATATGGGAAGTGGGAAACTTTTAGCGAGTGGAAAGTCAAATAGAATAAATGCATGCTCTGAACAAAGAATGATTTCCTGGATGGTTATTCAAATATTCAATATTTTTAGTGCATGGGTGGGAGCCTGGACTCACTAGCGCTACACTTGGTAGCTGATAGTATATTTATTTCACATCACACAGTAAGTAAAGAATAAAGTCTAGATCGGATGCATATGTCTTGGTACATGTATGAATGCAGGAGATAATACTTCGAGGAAGTTTCCTTTGTTTCTAATTGATTTGGATAAAAGGTTTTCGCATCATCTTCCTTTTCACAATAGTGATGATAACTACTCTCTCATCGTTTTGCTTTTATGACCTATTCTTTTTTTCCCGGTCTGTGCTGCAATTGATGATATTATCCTATGTAGATATGAGACTCCTTTCATTGCGGTGGATGCTTTGATTTTTCTTGAGGCTTGTGAATGGATTTGTCTCGCAAGATTATGGCTAAATCAAGGGGACTACTCAAGAGAGTACTTATTTGAAGCTGATCAGACTGAAATTTTTCGAGGATTGGATATGGTTAATGCAATTGACGAGTTCAGTCTTACCCAACGTGCTAAACATCGTGCATCTTAAGAGTTATTTATGGCTTATCTGATATCCGGATCATGTTCTTTAGTAGTTCTCTATGGACTTAGTGAATGATCTGCACTTCTACTCGGGTGTACTTTTGTGAATAGGTGGAATTATCAGCAGCGGTGATGGGAGGGGGTTTTCATGTTTGGGTCCTTTCATGATCAAGCATCATCGAAAGGCTTGATGTATAGTACCATAGGTTTGCTGGAACTCCTGTGAAAAGCTTGGTTTGTGGTTCTTAATCCTCTTAGTGTAGACAAGAGCACACTTGTACATAACAGTTGTCATCTAACCATACATACTAGCACAGATTTCACGTTCAACTTTTCCAAAGTTTTATGTTTTACACCTTTATTCGCTCGTCCTCATTTCATGTCTTGGAAAATGGACATTTTTTCGTCCATAAAATGTTCCCGACCGTTGATCTCTTCTGTTGCAGGTTGCAAAGATGGCTTCATCCTTGCTCCTACTGTGGCTTCATTCTTGAATCTTCCCTGGCAAATTTTGACTTGTAATATGATTAGATTTAAAGATGGATTGTCTTTAATTTACTCGACGTCAGAATGTTCTTGATCCTTCTTTAACTCTTCAGTGGGATTCGAGTTACTTCCAATGTTCTGCATTGATTAGTAAACACAAAAAATGTTTGCAGAACATCTAGCGCTTGCAATTTGTTTAACTGTATACTCTACCATGGTCTGGGAACTTGGAAATGGAATGTATTCCATTGGGGAGAAAATGCTTGGTTTTGTTCATCTTCTTTGAGATTGGCTTAGTCATTTGATGTACTGATATAGCTTTATAAAGTTATGAATTCTTGATGCTTTTACATGTTTTGTCCATCACAGAACTCAAAGCAACATCTATTATGAGAGAGTAGTGAATATAGTTAGATAAGGATGGAAGACAAATATTTCATTTGGTTAATATGCAAAAAGATACTATTGGATAAACTTTGATTACTATGATCTCAAATGAAAAAATTTCATGTTAATATAGGTAATGGTTTTACCATTATTTCTTTGTCTAGGATTGAACAAACTTATTCAGCTACTCATGCTTAACCTAAGGACAAGTGTACTTTTCATTTGCTTTTTTAAAGTTCTGCTCTATCTTTTCCCTGGGAATCACAAGAATGCTTGAAATAACGCCACAAACCAACAACAGATCTTTATTAGCAAGTACATACACCAAGATTGAAGTTATTATGGCAACCGAAAAAAAAAAAAAAAGAATTATGAACTAAGTGAACATTTCTCTTTCCAATCTTTCCTTTCTCATGATACAAGGTTCATGTCTCACCAGAAAACCAGCAATGCCATTTACAGAAAATTGGTTGTCATGGAACGAAGCCCACTCGAGTTGAAGCTCATCTGGCGACATTTTTTCCTGCACGATCCTTGTCGTTGCCGGTCCCTCCTAACCATTCCTCCAGTTTCGCTTCTTGATCAGCCTTAAACTCATCGTAGTTCTCATATAGAGAGAGAAATTGTTGATGAGACATACTTTTACTGAGTTGTGATTCTTCTTGGAGTTCTCTTCCAACTTCACTTGACAATGGCAAATCTTCTGCCTCTGCCTCTGGTGTAGCTGGAGGACTACCAATTCCACTCAGGAACGGAGGAGTACGATCAAAGGAAATGTTCTCGCCCTTTGATTGACTTGCTTCTACTTCAGGCCACTTGAAATTGTTAGCTGTTTCCTTTGCTGATTTCAAAACACTGGATAGGTAACCGGTGCTCTTACCATTATCCTGCCGTGATTGAACTGCATTACGACCCCATGTGGCTGGAGACCAGGAGCTCGTTCGTCCAAGAAAGCCTGTTCTGGAGTTGTATATTAATCCCCTTTTTGGTTGTTTTGAGGATATGACAGAAAGGGATCTCTTAATTTCTCCAATCATTTCATCAGCAATTGGGAAGCCGCATTCTTTCATTGATCTCACCATTGTAATAGAATCCTCGAGATCTTCTGTATGCAAAGCTGTCTCATGGGATTTTTCAACAACATTATTCTTAAGATTGATAAGGTTTGTTGCTGCGTTCTGGGTGTGCTGCTGAATATAGAAAAGCCCCACAGAGGGTTCGTTCGCCACAAATTTAATCATGTCTGCCAAATCTTCAGATATTTCCACAAAACCATCAACCGTGGAAAAATCATTCATCCTTTTGAAGGGAACTGGCTCCTCATCACTGGATAAACCAATGGCAAAAATGTATTTCAGTTACAAGGACAAAACAAAGCAAGAGATCGAAATGTTTTCAGGTAAATCTCTGCATAGGACAACACTCCTGAAATACAAGAAGTCGCTATAATAATATCAACTTTAATATTCGTTTCTGTTTATACAACAGTGCAAATTCATTAACAAAAAGAGTTAAAAAGTTGGAGAAGTTTTACAACCATGCTAGAAAAAAGAAAAAAACTCACCACGTACTCGGTTAGATTGAAATACCGATATTCCACAGGATTCTAGTTCAATAGCAAGATGAGCAAAACTATTGCATAAACAAACTGGCTTTCCAACGATGGGAGTAATAATTGACAGGGAGTGGCATAAAACAGAAGCCGTATGTTACTTTTTTTCCCGTTGATGAGATTGATCCAATGATTTTCAAAATTGAGGAACATAAGGAAGCAAATAAGGATATGCCAAAGGAAGAAATATGTGTCCTGTTGCTCAGTAGCTCATACTGTAGTCTACTTTTTCACTGTCAAAACATGCGAAACAAAGTCTCATACCATGTGAACCTGGGCAAGAATTGGGAACTTTTTCCAGCAATGCATTGTATTGTCTCAACAACTCCAGCTATCCCATGATATTATATATGAAATTCAGCAATACATAGAGCGAGGAACTTGACATCACTTAAGAGCAGTATTCAATTTTATTTTCTTTTAAGCAACTGAACACTACTTTGCCTTTTTCAGAAAGAATACACTCTTGCTTGACGGTCTTGTAGATAAAAATGAGGAAGCAAAAGTTTGAAGTACATCTTACTTGAACATAGATCACGCATCCAGTGATAAGCTAATTTTGCAGACTTATGCCCACTCTAGCATGAAACAAGACACCTGCAAAGGCAATTCAGAAAGAAGTCCTTAGCTAGCATTCTGGTACTTAATTCGAAACGAAATATTCATGAGTTAACTCAACACTCAAAGGTCGTGGATTTCGAAGTCTTTTGTGCTGCATTTGGATTGAATGATTTGGAATTGAAGGGAGGATTTGGATAAAGGATTTCAACTTACTCCATATTAAAAGAATTTGAAATCTACTAATGTTCAACTAAAAATAGTTCAAATTCAGAATTGAAGGATTTGAAATCCTTCGAATTTAAAATTATCAAACAAATCCAATCTATCAATCCAAATGTAAACTTGCAGAACAACCCACAATATACTCCTTTTCCATTTTCCGAAATGAAAATCTAATAACTCTCAAATTCTTTTTCTCAAGTAAAGGGATCAAACACATCATTGCATAGATATTAAGTAACAATGAGTCAATAATTATCAATCATCAAATTCAAAACCAAGTATCAACAACCAAAGTAGACGAATAACCATAAATATGGTCGAATTCAAAACATTCTGACAAATCATTGGCCCCTTGGATTTCAAAACTCCGAACAAACAAAAAAAATAGATAAAAAAAAGAAAAAGAAAAGTTGAGTTCCAATTACAGATATCCAATATCAAGAGCCCTTTATTCATATACTCAAAGTCAAAGCTTCCCACATTCTTGAATAATTTACCTTAGATTTACCAACCTAGAAAGTGATTTTAATTTCAATGAGATTTTCATTTACAAAAAATAACTTAAAAATTAAAATAAAATTATTTTTATGCTGATTCAATCAGCCCCAGAAAAAGCCAACCCCATATTTCTCAATAATCTTTTACAGCAATTATGAATCGCAAAATCAAAACAATCCAACCCATCAAAATTCAGTGGGAACCCATCTCTCAAAAAACAATCTTCAGCTCATTACAGACCAACAAAGGAATCAAGAAGCACATACAAATAGACAATTGCAGGAAAGAGAAGTAGAACAAATTAAAACTTCAGCGGCGAAAGAGTCGCGAGAACTTACGGATACTCTATCCAGCTGAAATGGGTCTTCTTGTGCTGTCCATTTCCATGGATTTGTTATATACTGAATAATTTTTCTTTTTGTGTAATTTAGGTGTGATGTCAATATTTGCAGCGTTTGATTTTGTCCCTTTTTGTTTGAGATGGGTTCTCTTTCTAGAGAGGGGGTGTTTAACTCGAAATGCTATTGCCAGAGCAATCTTCATAATAGGACCGAATTGCCCTTGTGGTTTTTTACTTACCCCCATTTATTTTTCATTATTAAGTTGAATAAACTTCCCAATATACAGTAGAACCTCTATACATTAATAACACTCTAAAATAATAATTTTTTTTGATATCGACTTGGGCTCAAGGTCTATATTAATAATTTCGATAAATTAATAAGATAATAATTTTTTGAAAGATCCTTATATAGATTTATGATCCCTTCGATATTATAAATTAATAATTCTATAAAATTATAAATATAACTAGAACAACTTAGTAAAATATGATTTTATTGTTGTGTGTTTCTTCTTAAAATTTAAATCTATTTATATTTTATCTCTACCTTTTCGTACTGCATGCAAAAGCTTCAGTGTTGCGTTCTCATATTGCAACAAAAAATTGCGAAGAGTTGTTGCGGCTATGGCTGCTTCCTTTTGGAAGAGTTATATTTAATTAGTCACATTGTGCGTGAACATTGTTCAATTAGTCAATACAATGTATATGTTTTATATATGAAGAATAATGTAGGTTCGTTGAGTCGAAAAAAATTCTTTAAATTAATAAATTATTGATTTATCGATTAACTAAGACCTCTTTAAATTCATAAAATTACTTGGTCCCGATATTATTAATTTATAGAGGTTTTTCCATTGTTAGGTGTTTAATTTTCATTATAGGGTCCCAATTTTTATCCCTAAACAATGTACAAATCGCTATTCCTCTTAAATAATTCAATCAACCAAAACAAGTGGGTTGAGTTAGGGTTGGGCTATTCAACCCAAGCAATCCAAGTAAATATAATATGATTGATATAAAACTTTTTTTTATTTTATTGTGTCATCCAAATAACTCATATAACAAAGTGAATGGGGCCTTAGAGTAAATTTCATCCACACTTCTAGAGATTTTGCCTAATTAGAAATACATTTCTATTATTTTGAAATTATAATTACACCACTTGAGGTTTGTTATCTTATATGTAAACTTGATAGGATTTTTTGGCGAATATTACATGTTATATTCCAAAATACTGTCATATTTTTTTTAGTTCCGTAATAATATGTCCTTTAAACCAAACTTTAGATAAGACACCACTTGTCATTTTCTCAGTGTCACACTACTTTAAAGTGAAAATTGTCAGATACAAAGACGAATAAATGGCTAAATATAATTACATGATAAAGATGATGTAGAGAGCGAATAAAATAAATAAAATGAGTCCTAATTGTTATTTGTTGCTTTGGAGTTTGGACATTTTAATACTTTTTTCTTCGTCTATGTCAAAAAAGAGCGAGAGAATTTAAGTGTTTTTACATTCAAGATCTTGAATATCGAGTTGATTAAAAGATGAGAGACAAATCAAATTATGACAGAAAAAACATGTAAAAGTAGTCTAACAAAGAAACGCACACTTTACTTTGTGTTGGATCGACTTCTTATTCGTAGACCACTTATCATACCCACCATTTAAAATATTGCCATTACTATTTTCATAATTCTTCAACATTTCATGAAATTCTAATAAATTCATTACTTAGGCATTAATGAGCCTTTATGGGGAAGTAGTTTACTGAGGACAGGATTGACCATACACACTGAAGCTGGTCTGCCGGTAGCAATTTGCATCTGGCGATAGTGGTCGTACGGCATCACGCCGCTTATCTTATGACAGATAGAGACAAAATGCTTTGATTTGCGCAGTGCCTCTTTCAGATCCCAGCCGTCAATTTTTGGGAGTGGGATAGAACCGTCCACCCGATGAGAAATTATTTTGTTCTTGCTTCACTCCACGTACAACTATTAGTATATTACTTCGTTGAAGGGGTCTCTGTAGTAACTTTCAAGGTAAATTACATTAATTTTTCTTAAACATTCAGTATAATTATAAATATTTTATTATTATTTAAAAAATTATAAATACTTTTTGATTTTAAGGCTCGTTTAAAAACGAATTTATTCTGTTAGTTTATGTTAAATTTTCATTTAATTTTTGTCGTGAGCTAACCCAAATGTTCTTTTATATTATAAATTATAATTTTATCTATTTTTTAAATTTTTTTTATGGTCTAATATGTTCTGTGAATTATTTAGTTACCCACTTTCAAATTTTTTTTTTATATATTTTTCTTCAAATGCTTTATTTTAAAAAAAAAAATCAGTAAGGATAAAGTAGTAATATTAACCTCACTAGCCATTATCGAGGGGCTATAAATTATTTTTTAATATGATGAGAGTATTTGTAATTTTTTTAAATAATGTGAGAGCATTCGTAATTATGATAAACTCAGGAGAAGTAACTATAATTTACTCTTAACTTTTATTTATGTTGCGGAAATAATTATAAAACTTATTTATTGTTGGGTGGACACACCACCAAGGGATCACAAAATCACAAGTAATCAACAAATTACACCGGGGGGTTGGGTATACAAACCCTTAATTACAAACCAAAAGGGAGAAATACAATAAACTCAAATAACAGAAATAATAGGAACAAATCCGAATTGTTTAGGCTCAGGAAGCCAAGATCCGGAGTGGACTACCACAGCCACAAACACGGCTGGCACCCAACCACCGGTTGCACCAAGACCAACTTGGCTGAGACCTCTTACGGACCGTCACCCCTTACCCAACCCAACCACCAAGGTTTCACACAGGAAGAATTTTGGTTAGTGTAGCTCACAAAGAGAAGAGAAGGAAAGCACAAGGTGTGTATAATGTGAAGAGGAGGCGCCATTTATAGGGTCTGAGGTCTTGCAGAGATTAAGGGAAGAGAAGGTGTAGACGGAAGGAGCCAGAGGTGAAGAAAAGAGAATCACGAGGTGAGATCTGATTAGGGTTAAGAATAAGGGGATATAAATAGTGGTTTAAAAAACCGGGTCGGGTGGAGCTTAATGGGTTGGGCCGACAAGTTCGGTCTTGGGCCTTCCAGCTTTTGTTAGGTCTTGGGCCATCCAGGCTTGTTGGGTCATGGGCCATACTCAACATTCTCTACCTTGGACCAGGACCCGACAAGAGGGAATCGGGCCTAAAGCCGAATTTGGCGTTCATCATTGCCTTTTGACGCCTTTGAGGGTACCTGCAAAAATAGAAAAGATACAAGACTTGCAAACATATATTGCTAAGGGAATGAGTCATGCAAGTTTCAAAATTCTAAGGCAGTTATTGAATTTTTTCAGTAGGTAGACACTTAGTGCCCATATCAGATGGGTTTGATTCTGATTTTATCTTATCAAGATTTATAAGTGCTTTACTCACAATGTCTCTAATGAAGTGATACCGAACATCTATATGTTTAGTTCTATCATGAAATACGGGGTTTTTACAAAGTTGTATAGCAGACTGACTATCAGAGTAACCAGTGATCTTTTTGGTTAAAAAACCAATAATGGAGCAGTTTTTAGGCTTTGGTACTAACACCTAAGTTTTATTATCCCTTTAGGATTTCATTTCTTCATTCATGGCACTAAGCCATTTTCCAGACTGTTCAGATTTTAAAGCTTCTTCGATCGTACTAGGTTCACTCGATTCAATATTTAGGGCAATGTGATAGTCCTTAAATCTAGAAGGAAGCCTATGTTCTCGTCTATTTCTATCTCTAGCCAAATGGTAGTTTTCTAGATTGGTTTCAGAATTTATATTTCCAGGTTTTTCTTCTGCGTTTCCCTCTATCTGTTGGTTTTCGTCTAGACCTTCCTCTACCTGATTAAAGATAGGTCCTAAATCAGAATTGGTTTCCTTTTGAGGTTCAGAGAGACACGACATTTCTGATTCATTGAAAGTTACATCTTTACTAATCAAAACTTTAAAACCTGGTTGGCTTATAAGCCAAAGTCTATATCCTTTAACCCCTTCAGGATATCATATGAAAACACATTTCAGGGATCTAGGCTCGAGTTTATCAGATTTTTGATGCACAAAAGTAGAACAACCAAAAACATGCAAGTAGGAGATATCAATACTTTTATCAAGCCAGACATTTTCAGGAATTTTACCACATAAAGGGACAGATGGGCATCTATTGATTAAATGAACAACAGTTAAAACAACCTCACCCCAGAATGATTTAGGCAAACCAGAACTGACAAGCATACATATGACCTAATCTAGAATTGTCCTATTCATGCGTTCAACAACACCATTTTGCTGGGGTGTATAGGGATTTGTTCTATGTCGTTTAATGCCATAAACATCACACAGATCGAAAAATTTTTGGTTGCAAAATTCTAAACCATTATCTGTTCGTAAGGTCTTTAAACTTTTCCTTGAAAAATTATCAATGATGGATAAGAAATACCTATTCCCACTATGAGTCGGTGTATTAGAAGGACCCCATACATCTGCGTGACATAATCTAAAATGCATGATGATGATGAGGGAGTAGGGTAATGTGAAAGCGGAAAGTGCACTTTGTGTTGTTTACCCATGACACAATCATCACAAAATTCTAACCTCTCAATCTTATCACTGAGGACACCTTCCTTTTTAAGTAATTCAAGGCCTTTTAAACTAATGTGTCCTAGTCTCTTATGACACAAAGACATTTTATCAGTATCAATCACAGAAGCAGGAAGCGTATCATAATCAACACGGCAAATATAGAGGTTCCATTTTCTTTCAGCTTTAAAGGCAGTTAAAAGACCCTTTCATGATTTTCATTACACCTCTACCCCATCTACCTTCAACACCTTCTTCTAAGACAACACATGATATCAAGTTATGACTCAAGTCAGGAACAAATCTGACATTTTTAAGAGTGAATTTGTAACTATTATCAAAATACAAGCCAATGTCACCAAGACCCTTGATCTCACATCGTTTCTCGTTTGCCATTGAAACAAAACCAAAATTACCGGATTCAAAATTTGTAAAAATCCTTTTGAAAGGACTCA
This sequence comes from Sesamum alatum, assembly GCA_034509735.1. NCBI lineage: Eukaryota > Viridiplantae > Streptophyta > Magnoliopsida > Lamiales > Pedaliaceae > Sesamum > Sesamum alatum. The sequence goes on from JACGWO010000003.1 coordinate 18,256,920, forward strand.
TATGAAAGGTACACCCAGAATCAATCAACCATTCATTCATATTAAGATCATTGACATTATTAATATCACAAACCATGAAGACATCACCAAAATTTTCTATTGTAACGGAGTTTACATCTTCTTTGTTGTAGTTCTTGTCCCTATTGTCTCTTCTTGGTTTTCTGCAGTCTTTTATGTAGTGTCCCTTAATCCCATAATTATAGCATCTTCTTTTTTTAACCTTATTATTCTGATTATTATCATCTCCTGATTTGGATTTACTCCTACTTCTACTCCTACTCCTTCCCTTCCTCTACTGTGTTTTCTATATTTATAGTTTGGGTTACAATTAGTAGTTCTTCCTCTTACAAAATTGACTTTATTATGAGGTTGACTAGACTTATTAGTCTTAAGGTCCATTTCTTTGCCTTTTAGGCCATTTATAACAGTGTCCAGGTTCACATTATCTCCACCGTATTTTATGGCTTGCTCAACATCACTGTAATTATAAAAAATTGCATTTAGTAAAACAATGGGTGTATAATCATCTATGTTTTTATCACCAGTAAGTTTTATATCTTGGATTAGCTTAGTGAAATCATCAATGTTCTTAGAAATGCCAAGTTTATAACTAAAGAATTTTTCTAACAGAAAGAGTTTACTGGGCAATGATGTTTCAGTGAAGAGTTCTTCTAACCTATCCCATAGTTCTTTAGCAGTGTTTTATTTCCCTACTTTCCTATCACTGAATCAGACAAATTTAATATAATGGAGGAATATGCATGCTCATCATTTTCAAGCTTCTTATCATCATAGACAGTTTCGGAATATCTACCATCAATAACTTTAAAAACTTTTTGTTGGATCAAAATGCCTTCCATTTTCTGTTGCCATATAGAGAAATTAGATTTACCATCACAAGGAAGCAAATTATAACCAGCCATAAGTAACAAGATATGAGAGTATCACACAAGAAAATAGGAGATAATTGAAAGAATAAATCAGAGAGCCTCTTCTTAACCTCAACCAGATACCCGACGGTCTCACGGGACCCGGTCAAGTGAGGGATAAGAAGTATAGAGTATAATTACGAAAGAAATGTTAAAAAATTACTGATCAACGGATGCTCAGAATTGTAACACACTAAGCAGAGTTATTAGCACAAAAGTACTAGGCGGAACCCAACAGGTAGCACTAAACAGTGAAAATGCACCAAGACAATAGAGAGATATCAAACAGCAAAGTCAACGGAAGAAATTAGCACTGAGCAGAATAAAAAGCGCACATAACAAGGTTTAGCACGAAGCAATAACAAGATTGAGATCAGAGATATGTTACCGTGATGTCTGGTCCAGAACCAGATAATCCGGCTCTGATACCACTGTTGGGTGGACACACCACCAACGGATCACAAAATCACAAGTAATCAACAAATTACACTGGGGGGTTGGTTATACAAACCCTTCATTACAAACCCAAAGGGGGAAATACAATAAACTCAAATAACAGAAATAATCGGAACAAATCTGAACTGTTTAGGCTCAGGAAGCCAAGATCCGGAGTGGACTACTATAGCCACAAACACGGCTAGCATCCAACCGCCGGTTGCACCAAGACCAAGGTGGCTGAGACCACTTACGAACCGTCACCCCTTAGCCAACCCAACCACCAAGGTTTCACACAGGAAGAATTCTGGTTAGTGTAGCTCACAGAGAGAAGAGAAGGAAAGCACAAGGTGTGTATAATGTGAAGAGGAGGCACCATTTATAGGGTCTGAGGTCTTGCAGAGATTAAGAAAAGAGAAGGTGTAGAAGGAAGGAGCCAGAGGCGAAGGAAAGAGAATCAAGAGGCAGGATCTAATTAGGGTTAAGAATAGGGGGATATAAGTAGTGGTTTACAAAATTGGGTCGGGTGGAGCTCAATCGGTTGGGCCGACAAGTTCGATCTTGGGCCTTCCAGCTTTTGTAGGTCTTGAGCCATCCAGGCTTGTTGGGTCATGGGCCATACTCAACATTTATAAACTAAACAACGATGAACGTTTGAAGTATTTGACAACAAAATTGCAAAGTGTAAAGAAATTAAAATTTGAGTATTTGTGAAAAATAATTTAATATTAATAATTTACTTTTAGTGACCTGCCCAGTTTGATTTAACGGTTCATCAAATAATTGGTTTTAGAAAATATGATTATAAGGGTTGAACTTACAATTTCATAATTATTATGCAAGTGTATATTGTAGATAGATTTCAAAATTAACCTCAACGAGGTTAACGAAGGAATTGAAAAATAATTTAATGGGCATAATACGTATTTATATAAAAAAAATAATTGTGGTGGAGTTAAAACTACCAATTTTAGTTTTTTGTTTTTTTTTTTTTATGAAAATGTGATTTGGATGAAATTTAATTTTAAAAGTGATTATTTTAAAAAGAGATTAAACTATACAAGAAATTATATTTTCAGTCAACTGCAACAGTGGACGGAATTTTAATTATGGGCATTTTAGGCAATTTAAATTTTCCCGACCGTATCAATTACTCTAGGGGTCTCCTGTTTATTAAATAGTATAGCAATATGCAAGACTTCCCTATCTAATAAACCAAAAATAATTATTATTAAAGAAAAATAAATTTCCATGCATACTATAAATGCAAAAAACTATTTATTTACTTATAGAAAGAAAAATAAAAACTATTTAGCACTCTCATTGAAAATAAATTAGTATTTGGATCCAAGACTGAACTGGGTAGGGCTGATGGGTCAAGTTCGGACCCGAACCCATTTTATCCCAAGAAAGCAAGAAAAGGATAGACAAGAAAGAGAAAACAGAGTCTGGTTATGGCTTCTTCACTAATTCCCCACCAAAATTCTCTCTTCCAATCTCCATCTACTCTCCTTCACCTGCCCAGAACTCCATCTTCTGTGAAATCATGCATTCCCTGTTTTTCTCCACCAACACAAACTGCTTCTCATTTGAACCTCAAGCCGAAGTACAGAATTCCAAGAGCTTCTTCTGAAGGTCATTTTCACATATACAACTGTTTCTGTACTTATGATTTCAGTGATTTACATGTATTTTACTTGTTCTTGAGTTCATTTTTCATCAAGGCTTTCTCCAAGAATTACTGATGTGATGGGGTTGTGGAGAAGTTCATTGTCTGGTTGCCTCTTCTTGGGGCTATCCTTGTTAATGTTCAGTAGTTCAGAAAAGTATCAATCTTTATTCATATGAGACTTTTGTGTTTATGTTTCTTTGTAGAACATCTTAAGGTATCAATTCTTTGTATCAATCTTTATCCTTGTTAATTGTTAGATTGTTTGAAAAGAAAGAAAAAGAAGATATGATTCCTCAGGTTAATTGTATTTTACACGTATGTGAAAACACTAATAGGCACGAAAATTTTTTGAATGAAAAATAATGGTAATGTGAACTTTTAAAAATAAAGCTCACTACCTTTTGCGTCAGGGAGTTGCGTTGCCTTTTTTTTAGAAAGTTCGTAAAAGTTCAGAAGTCGCGTTGCTCTTCTTTTCATAGGTGGTGTTTGACTATTATGGTTATTGTCAGAGAGGGTTCTGTTCTGTTTAACCCGATTCGTCATGACTATAGATCTTGAGAGTAGTAGAGGATGTACTTTTCATTTTTGCATTTTTATGCAATTTATTTAGAAAATCTATCACATTTTGAATTTAGCTGTTAGTACCGGAGAGCTTATCATCATCAAGGTAGTATTCATGAAGAGGGAAAATGTCTCAGTTTTCATAATTGGTTGTGATGATAATCACAATCAATTGTACGAAGCTGAGGTTCTTTTGATTGTGTCGCTATTTATCTCTGTGGAAGCACGTGTTATTCTATATCTTAGAGGATATGGGATGTTTCATGGATTCTTTATGGTGTATTTGGATTTGAAAGGTTCAAACGACTCAATTTGAAAAGAATTTTGTAATCCATTCATATTCATCAAAACATAGTTCAAAATTAGAATGAAATGATTTGAAATCCTTTAAATTTAGAATTATCCAAACAAATTCAAATGATATGTTATGAAGGATTTGAAATTTATAATTTCAAATCCTTCAATCCAAATGCAACATTAATTCTTTTTAGTATGGGTGAATTTAGCATTTCATATATACTCTTGTCGTGTAATCTGATGAATGAGCTGAGATAGTGTTTATCAGCGGAAAGTGTTGCCTCATTTTCCTTGTACAATTTTTCGACAGATTTTCATGTGAACTTACTTAGATCCTCTGACAATACTATGCTTGAAATGCATCTGATTCGGAGTTTGTTTCCCGTGTCATAGTACAGATCTTCCTACTGAGTTGATTGAGGATTCCAAGTTCGTCCCCTTAAATTCCGAGGATCCAAAATACGGTCCACCTGTAAGTTCTGGTCAGTTCTATGCTTGTATTCTTTGCATTGTTGTTCTTCCGACATTCTTTATGTTAAAAGAAAAGCGAATATTTAGTTCAAACAGATTTCAGAACCAAATAGCAGTAGTTCATCGTGCATGTTACTTGTTTTCCGATACAAAATAAGTGGAAGTGGTAAATCTTCTGATGGAATATGGTTCTCTCAACAATCTACGAACTTTTTCTGTTCAAATGATTTTCATCATTGATGTAGCAAGTGTCTTACATCGGTTGCAAACGAGGAGCTTGAGTGGCTTATAAGCCCCAATGCCTCCTCTCCCTAGCGAGGCCCCTTTTCAGGACAAAATCGTGAGGCTCTTACAGAGCCAAAGCGGACAATACCTCGCGCAACGGGGCACCGATTCAGTCGCAAGCCGCATCAATCATCGATTTTAGAATGGGGCTCAGATAATTATTTTACCAACACCGACGGAAAAACTGCACACTACCAAGACACTTTATAAAGTGAAAATGTGTATCTGAAGTGATCTTTCTCGAGTCCCTCCAGATGTTTTGTACCTTATATGGGAATTTTAATCGTAAAATGAATCCACATATCGTCTAAAAGGAATATGGATTTCAGTTCTTCCCCAAACATGGACAAAGGGTAAAAGTAAGCCAGGCGTTTTTTCAAGTTCTGGCACCGAAAAAAAAGGATGGGACATCGACGGAGGGTGAGGTTATGGAGTTTGCTTTATGATCTAAGCAAGAAGCAGAATATGGTTTGATGTGTGAACATGGAGTTTTGTGTGTCTGCATTTTCAGGCTTTATTGTTGCTCGGTTTCCAGGTGGAAGAGGCAGCAAAGGTAATGTCCGGTATAATTCAGACTGTACTTTTAGATTCTTGTCCTTATTACTCATATCCTTTGTATTATTTGGCAAAAATATGTAATGGCAGTTCTGGTACGTAATCATTTTTCTAAAGAAAGCTGCGTTTAGTTTCTTCTCTGAGTATCATCCTTGAATCCTCCATGGATAAGATGCATGCACTGATTCTTGTCCAATTTGTTTAGTATTTTGTTAGAGTGCAGATGAAGTGAGTTCCACTATCACCATAAACTATCCGTAACATTTTTCTCTTTCTGCAGATACAACGGCTTCTGAAGGAGTTGGATGGTGAATTTCTTGAGGTGAATATCAATACCAGTTTCTGTGATTTACTAATGTTAACGTCGTTAGTGGTGCATTTGGGTAAATGCTCCTAGAAACTGGCAATCTTAAATGCGCCACAAATACTTCTACTTCCTATTCGTTTTTTCTTTGTACTTTTTCCGTCATCAAATACAATTCAGGTTAATACTTATTAGTATAACTCTATCCTCCATAGAAATCGAATATTATGAAACTATAACAATTGATGCAGGTGATTTTTTGTACTGAAGACATGATCAGCCGTTCACTCTGGGAAGCAGTGAACACAAAACAATCAAATTTGGAAGCATCTAAGGTTAGATCTGTAAACGGCTACGACTTGCATTTTTTAATCATCTAATCATTGCAACTGCGAAGCAAATAGGAACATAGTTAGGACTTGGAATAAGAATCTTTTCTATGATTTGTGCTGTGTGCCTGTGTCACTGACCCTTTTGAATCTTTGATGACTTAAACTGCATACCTGTTCTAATACGAAACAGATACACTGATGATATATTCATTTACGTAATTTCCATATTTACTTAGCGTTAATTTAGTTAATGTTATTTTAGACTAATTTGAGAATATATTTTGATCTCTCTCTGAATCTCTCTTGGTGGTTCTGATTATAACGACTTCTGCATATGACTTATCTTAATGTGGTGATCGAGACCGTTCTGCCTTGCAGGTTGCGACATCACTTCCACGGATTTGCTTCCTATCTGGGCTTACTGGGGAGGAGATGATGATGTTCATCGACGCATTTTCAGAAAGTGGTAATGTATATTCAAATATGTTGAAAATAATATGGTAACTTATCATGATTTTGCTAAACTTCGTCTGAAAAAGTCGAGAGTCATCAGATTATGGCGTTCTTACGCCTCAATTATGAAACTTAGCATTTTCATCTTCCATGCTCATGACTTCGCCTCATAATCAGACGAAATGGTGACGGAGGCATAATTCTTCGTATAGTTTCCTGCAAAGTGAATCATATTTACATGTACTTGAATAATTTTCTAATACAATCTTTTTGCATATCTCAAGATTTCTTGACTAATTTCTTGGTTTCGATATCTGCTCCATGCATTCTGTGCAGGCCTGGAGCCACCCGCCTTTGCAGCCCTCGTTCCAAACAGTGCTGACAAACCTTTAGCAGAGTTAATAGGCGAGATCATGGGGGACCATGAAATGCTAGTAAGTTACTCACTTGTAGTCGTTCAGCAAAAAACGAAACAAATATTAAGATGTATCTAGCTACACTTGTTACATTTGTACCCCAGCATGCGGCTTATGTTTTCCCTTACCTCATGCAGTCTGCAAGGCAAACGAGCTAAACGAAACGGGAGACGATTCTTGGAAGTCCGATTGAGACAACTTAGAATCCATTCATGGAAGATTTTGAGGGTGATGGAAAGCTAGAAGAGAAATGTGCATATCAAACATGTAGACTAGTTTCCTCTTAATTTAAAAATGTGCGTACGTGATACATATATGTATGTGTTAATGGTTCGAATTCTTTTAGGCTATGTTTGGATGAAATGATTTGAATTTGAGAAATGAATTTGGTGGAAGGATCCGTCGGAATGTGACAAAAACTATATCTATACTATCTATATCTATATCTGATGCGTACCTGAGTTCTGAGGTATACCAAATTTCGAAGGACTTGCCTGCAAATCTTAAGATTTGGGGAACTAACCTGCAATGAGTCGTTAACACTTCGATGCTTAAGTCAGTAAATAGTAAAATAGAAGAAAACTCAAAAAACGAGTGAGAATAATGGTGATATTTGATTGTGTGATGTAATAATTCGTGTGATATATGAAAAGTAGACACAAAATAGTCTTAGAACCGAGTGTAAATGAGTGTAAAAGCATAAGAGTTGCAAAAGTGAGTGGATGTTACCAAATGACTGCACAAAGCCTCTATTGTTAGGATTGTACAGAGCGGAAATTAAAGTTTGGTTGAAGAGAGTTCTATGCCATTCTAAAGCGCTTTGAGTCAGCTAACTCCTCAAAATATCTGCGTGTAATTTGGAGTAGATGTGACTGAAATACGCTAGGTGGACGAAGTCTTGTCAGGTCTACCTGAAAATCCGGGAATCTAGTACACTCAACTTCCCAGCTGATTTGCCGTCAATCCACTAGGATCCAGCTGGAGATATTTTAGGGTGACATGTACTAATGTGTTGACAAGTTATAGGATGTGTCCGCCCACCTGTACGATGACGTGTCCTGCTAGAACGAGCTTGTTTCTTGGGCCTGGCAGTTTAGTGAAATCAGCAAGTAAGGTTTTTACCTTTCCACTTGCGGGCTGTTAGAATAGGTGACCAAAAAGCCAATAGGTTTGGCGATTTGTAACCTATTTGAAAACTTGATGTAAATATAATATTATTATGTGATGAATAAAATGAGTGTTCGTCACTATTGGTGTCCACTTTGTTGCGCTCGTTTTACATATGTTAAAACGGTGTTTTACTTATATCGCAACAAAGCCCACAGACCACGGTTAACAACTCATGCAGTTGGGCCACGCATTGGATGGTGGTCATCAAACCAACTGATTAAGAGTTAGGTCTGAAACGTTCCAAGTCAAGGATCTCGAGACAGGGCATCGAGAGTCCTATTGAGACTTGCATCAAGAGTCGTGTTCATTGGATGACTGCCGTGTTTCATCGGCAATAGGCGTGGGACGCCTACACGATCTTGATGGGTTGGTCGACTGGGGTCGAGCCGACTGGACTGACTCGCGAGGATCATCATATGGAAGCCTTGGAGGCTTGGTCGGTATGATTGGATTTTCCCGATTCTGATAGTACGGGAGTAGTCCTCAAACTTGAGGAATCATGGCAGTCGCGTGCACAGGACGGCTGTATCTTGGATCTGGGGAGAGATGATCATTCTGTAAGATGATCATTATAAGCCTAGTCCAGTGTAGGACGATGAATTCCAAGAAAAGGATCCGTCCCCTGTCAGTATGTGACAGAGGTATCTCCTATACACTCGGAGACACGTTCATGCTGTTTAAAGTTGTGGCCATAGTGGTTGGTCGAACAGGGAATGGTTTCCTGTATTGACACAATGAAGCATACGTAGTCTCGAGTATTAAGCATAGATGCCTAGTCAAGAATGGAAACCGACGCCTAATTCCATACCCTAGACTAAGGCCGGGAGACGGTAGACGGAAGGACCGTACCCGTACGGAATCGGCGCCTAAATGTTCACGCCAACATTCACCTAGTCTCTAGTGCCATGGACCGTTGCTAGACGGGCACCTATGGTAACGGGCCCAAGTCTAGCTGAGGGTGAACCTAAAGGGTCACACACAAATCACCGAGAAGGTTGAGAGATTGACTTGGAGTCAATCTCGAAGAATAAATAAGTAATTTGATTACTTAAGGGATAGTCCATTGGATGGACGAGCCGATATTGTATCGGGCCCTCCTTTAATTGGTAAGTTGGATTTGTCGATTAAATATGGAAAGTCGAGATGTTGGATCTTTTGATTGGATTAAAAGACCAACGGTAATAATTTAAGTCGATAATAAATTGGATTTAATTTTGGGTTCCTCGTAATTGGATTACGATAAAACTCGGTTCATTAAATTTTGACCCGAGAGGAGAAATAATTCCTATTTTGGAATAGAAAGAAGTTGGACTTCTTTTCATAAATAGCATGGCCGAAAATGCTCCCTTGGAGGAAGCTAAAATCAGCCATGCTTCATGCAAGGTGGTAGTTGACTTGTCTCTTTTGGAAAGAGACAAATCAACTCCAATCAAGCCCTTCCCTTTTGTTATGATTTGATCATACCTTAAAAGTTGGTAGTCTTGATTGAAGAATTAATGGTGATTAATTGAGATGTATCTAGACATCCTTTGATGAACCTAGACACATTCCAATAATCACATTAATTATGTATATATAGGAGTATATACAACATCTTGTGTTAGAATCATAATTCATCTTTTTTAAGGAAAAAGAGAAGACAATTCGGCCTCTCCTCTCCTCTCTCTCTCTCACTCTCTCTCACTCTCGGCCCTCTCTCTCCCATTCCCACTTGTGTTCTTCATTTGATCTTGGATCAAAAGAAAGAACAAAGTAAGTTTAAGAGAACACTAATTCATAGTGTTTTTCTCTTGAATCGATTCCTTCGTAAACCCGTTTTCTTCTAGCAAGGAAAACGTGTGTTTCTTCTGGTGTGGTGTGGATCACCTTTGGAGAATCTATACGTTTGGATTTTGTGAGGTTTCTGGAGAAGGAACAACGCAAGTAGCCGCGCATACGTAAAATCATCAAAGGTAACGGTTTTATTACGCTTTGATAGATTTAACTTTTCATTTATGCCCTATGTATTATATATATGCTTCTTTAATAATACATCCTACATCGAACGCCCGATTGAGCACCCAAGGGTACACTCCTTGGGATCATGTTTATTTAAATTTGATTTAAATTTATGCACCTTCTACGCTTTCTCGCTTCCGCTCGCGCTCCCGGGCGGATCCGCTTGTCCTTCAAGTAGTATTAGAGCCCGGTTCGATGTAAGGGGCCTAGATCTATGTGCTTGGTATGATCTACTTGCTTTTATGGCTTTAATGGCATGTTAGATTGCATGAATATGTGAATAAATATGATGATTCAATTGTTTAAATTTGATGGACATTAAGCATGCTAATTTTGTGAGATTGGATCTAGAATTAGATGCTCATTTTCAGTTTATTATTACTGTTTTGTGCTGAAAAATAATGTTGAAACATATGGAGAAACGGACAGCAGCGGCAGCGGTTGGCTGCCGCCCCTGCCGGCCGATCACTGGCTGGTAGGCACGCAGGCCCTGCCGGCCGTGCGCAGGCGGGCACGTGCGCGGATGGTGCGCACAGGGGCGCGCGCGCGCGCTGTGCGTAGGCATGCCGCTGCCGGCCGAGGCCAGCGCAACACAGGACGCGCGTGCGCAAGGCGCGCAGACTGTCGGCCTGTGCGCGCTGCTGGCCGGCAGGTACAAACGGCTGGGCCGTTTTGTGCCGTTTTTCGACGTTTTCTGGAAAATTTAATTTTTCTGCTTTTTCTGCACATTATTTTGAAAATATATTAATTTTGCACATTTGATTTTGGAATAATTGGATTGTTCCTTAGATCAAGTTTGCTTAATTAATTTGGGATTAATTCATGCATTGGATGCATTGTTTTATAATGTCCATTGAATTTGAAATTTGAATCTTTGCATATTATTTATGTATTTATGTTTTGTGATGTTGGACATCACTTGGATATTTGGAATATCCATAGTTTAAGCATAATTATTTGGAATAATTATGTTATGTGCGTTGATGGAGTCAACATGGGATGATCACAAAAGCCCTAGACTTTGTGTATGGATGAATGTATGATTATTTACATTTCTGTTGAGTGGGGCCTGCGTGCTTCTTGTTTTGGGACTATCATCTCCCGTATTTTAGCCTCATGATGTTAAGGCTTGTTTTTATTTCCCATGTATTACTTTCTATTGCAATGAGAGTAGATATGATTGGTGAGGTTTTTTATTTTAACAAGCTTGTGGAGTCGGAGACCCAAGGTGGAGCATCAAGGCGTGAAACAAGAGCATTGCAAGGCCAATTGGAATGACAATGGGTATATCACTTTGTAATAATTTAGGACCACCCTAGACAGACCATAGACTCACTGCGGGCTCAGTGGGTTGCATAGGTTGGGCTTGTGATCATCCTAACAGGGGTATGCTATGTTTTATGCATGTGGCGTATTTATTTATCGCTTTAAATATTGGATATTTATGCATGCTAAAATACCTTAGTGTGATGAGGTCTCGGTCATTCATTAAACTCTCATTTGGTTGGACCAAATTAAATATTAGGCCCAGAACAGACTTGGATGAAAATGGTATTTTGATCTGTCCGAGCCTTCCATCCATAACAATGTGGTGAGGAAGCTGCCACTACCCAAGTGTGGTCTCACGAGTCGTGGCACACTTGGACTAGGGGAAAGCTGCACTATTATTGTGAACAAAGAGACTGCGCTCGCTGTTTCCCTGTCTCACGAGTCGTGGGGGGCGACAATTTGAGGCATGATTTGGTTGATGGGTCGGGCCCAACACTGAGTAACATGGTTCGCTTGGAGTCCTCAGAACTATGCAAATAGGTGAGGCAAAACATCTTGGGAATCTCATGGGATGAGAATAATATTGGATATCTCCCACGAGGTCTTCTTCATGTGAATCGTAAAAAGAGGGGCTTAGAGATGACGCTTGTGGATCCCAAGCCCATTAGGAAATGGATTCCCGAAACTCCGCTTGAGAGTGGCGGACTTTCGTATGCATAAAACGTAGCATACCCCTGTTAGGATGATCACGAGCCCAACCTATGCGATCCACTGGGCCCGCAGTGAGTCTATGGTCTGTCTAGGGTGGTCCTAAATTATTACAATAATAATATACCCATTGTCATTCCAATGGGCCTTGCAATGCTTCTTGTTTCACGCCTTGATGCTCCTTCTTGGGGTCTCCGACTCCAAATGCTTGTTAAAATTAAAACCTCACCAATCCTATCTACTCTCATTACAACTGAAAGTAATACAGTGGTAGTAATAAAAACAAGCCTTAACATAATGAGGCTGAAAATACGGGAGATGATAGTCCCAAAAACAAGAGACATGCAGGCCCCACCCAACAGAAAATAAATGATCATACATTCATCCATACATAAGGCCTAGGGCTCTTGTGATCATCCTATGTTGATCCCATCAACACATAACATAATTATTCCAAATAATCATGCATAAATAACAATAGATATTCCAAATACCCAAGTGATGTCCAACATCACAAAAAGCATAAACATATAAATAATATGCAAAATTCAAATTTCAAAATTGAATGGACATTTTAAACAATGCATCCAATGCATGTATTAATCACAAATTAATTAAGCAAATTTAATTCAAGGAATAATCCAATTATTCCAAAATCAAAAAATGCAAAATTGACATATTTTCAGACTATTGTGCAGAAAATACAGAAAATCAAATTTTCCGAAAAACATCGAAAAACGGCACAAAACGGCCCAGCCGTTGTGCCGGCCGGCCACCCGCGCGCACAGGGCAGTGCGCGCATGAAGCAAGCCTGCGCACCCTGCGTGCGCGTGCTCTGTGCCGCGCGCTGGCCTCGGCCGGCTGCGCACAGGGGCGCGCGCGGCCGCTGCCGTCCGATCCTAATTTTTTTTTATTCAACATCCTTTTTCAGCACAATAACAGTAACATTTTTTTTTTCTGAAAATAAGCATGCAATTTTAGATCCAATCTAAGAAAATAAGCATGCTAAAGTCCATCAAATTCAAACAATTGAATCATCATATTATTCATACATTTTATATATAGTCTAACATGCCAATAAAGCCATAATAGCAAGTAGATCATGCCAAGCACATAGATCTATGCCCCTTACATCGAACCGGGCTTTGATACCACTTGAAGGACAAGCGGATCGGCTCGGGAGCGCGAGAGGAAGCGGAAGCGAGAAAGCGAGAAATTATGCGTAAATTTAAATCTAATTTAAATAAACCAATCCCAAGGGGTGTACCCTTGGGTGCTCAACCGGGCGTTCGATGTAGGATGTGTAAATATTAGAAACATATATTTAAACACATAGGGCATAGATGTATATTAAATCAATCAAAGCGTAGTAAAACCGTTACCTTTGATTGTTTAGTGTATGCTCCCGACTACTAGCGTTGTTCCTTCTCCGAAATGCTCACGAAATCCACACGTATGGATTCTCCAAAGGTGATCCACACCACACCGGAAGAAACACACGTTCTTCTTGCTAGAAAAGAATGGGTTTAAGAAGGAATCGGCTTAAGAGAAGAACACTATGAATTAGTGCTCTCTTAAACTTACTTTGTTCTTCTTCTTGATTCAAAATCAAGTGAAGAACACAAGTGTGAGAGAGGGAGAGAGGCCGAGAGTTGAGAGAGAGGAGAGGGGATCCGAAAATTGTCTTCTCTTTTTCCTAGAAAAAGATGAATAATGAATCACTTATGCTTGGTGTTGTATATTCTAATATATATACATAATTAATGTGATTATTGGAATGTGTCTAGGTTCATCCAAGGATGTCTAGATTCATTCCAATTAATCACCATCAATTCTTCAATCAAGCCTACCAAAATTTATGGTATGATCAAATCATACCAAAAGGGAAGAGCTTGATTGGAGTTGATTTGTCTCTTTCCAAAAGAGATAAGTCAACATACCACCTAGCATGAAACATGGCTGATTTTGCTTCCTCCAAGGGAGCATGTCGGCCATGTTTAAATAAGGGAAGAAGTCCAACTTCTTCCTATTCCAAAATAGGAATTATTTCTCCTCTCGGGTAAAATTAACGAACCGGGTTTTATTGTAATCCAATTATGACGAACCCAACATTAAATCCAATTTAATGTCCATTTAAATTATTCTCGTTGATCTTTTAACCCAATTAAAAGATCCAACGTCTCAACGTCTCAACTTTCCATATTTAATAAAAATCTAATTTACCGATTAAATGAAAGCCCGATACAACCCGTCCATCCAATGGACTTTCTCTTAAGTAATTCATTTACTTATTTATCCTTCGAGATTGACTTCAAGTTGATCTCTCAACCTCCTCGGTGATTTGTGTGTGACCCTTTAGGTTCACCCTCAGCTAGACTTGGGCCCGTGTCCCACAAGGGCCCGATACCATGGGTGGCCGTCTAGCAACGGTCCATGGCACTAGAGACTAGGTGAATTGGCGTGAACGTTTAGGCGCCGATTCCGTATGGGTACGATCCTTCCGTCTACCGTCTCCCGGCCTTAGTCTAGGGTATGGAATTGGACGTCGGTTCCCATCCTTGACTAGGCATCTATGCTTAATACTCGAGACCACGTATGCTTCATTGTGTCGACACAGGAAACCATTCCCTGTTTGACCAACCACTGTGGCCACAGTTTCAAATAGCATGAACGTGTCTGCGAGTGCATAGGAGATACCTCTATCATATACTGACAGTGGACGGATCCTCTTCTTGGAATCCACCGTCCTCACTACACATTCCGACTGTCATGTGCACGTGACTGTCGTGATGCCTCAAGCTGAGGATTACTCCCGTACTATCGGAACCGGGGAAAACCAATCATACCAACCAAGCCTCTAAGGCTTCCATATGATGATCCCCGTGAGTCAGTCTAGTCGGCTCGACCCCAGTCGTCCCACGCCTGTCACCAATGAAACACGGCACTGATCCAATGAACACGACTCTTGACGTAAGTCTCAATAGGACTCTTGATGCCCTATCTCGAGGTCCTCGACTTGGAACATTTCAGACCCAACTCTTAATCAGTTGGTTTCATGACCACCATCCAATGCGTGGCCCAACTGCACGAGTTGTTATCCATGGTCTATGGGCTTTGTTGCGATATACTCTAAACACCGTTTTAACAAATGTGAAATGGGCGCAACAAAGTAAGCACCAGAAGTGACGAATACGCATTTTATTCATCACATAATAATATTACATTTACATCAAGTTGTCAAATAGGTTATAAATCACCAAACCTATTGACTTTCTGGTCACCTATTCTAACAATCTCCCATTTGACCTAAAGCCAATCACCCATTGACCTCGAACCTCTTATTCAGATGGTGAGTATGGATAACTTGCGACATGGGCTTAGCAAGTGGATCTGCTATGTTTTCTGCAGAGCTGACTCGGTCCAACCGAAGTCACTCCTGCTATCCATCTCTCTAAGCAGATGGTAGCGTCTAAGAATATGCTTGGATCGTGATGAGATCTCGGTTCCTTTGCTAGCGCTATCGCCCCGTTGTTATCATAAAAGATAATTACAGGCTTAGCAATGCTAGGTACTACATCCAACCCTTGGATGTAGCTTATCAACCAAACCATTCCTTAGCAGCTTCCAAAGCCGCTATGTATTCAAAACTCTATGGTGGAGTCCGCCGTGGTAGCCTACTTGGAACTCTTCCAAGTAACAACACCACCATTTAGTCTAAATACAAAACCATACTGAGACTTGGCATCATCGTCATCCGACTGGAAGCTAGCGTCGCTATAGCCTTCCAGTATCAACTCTCCACCGCCGTAGATCAAGAACATGTCCTTAGTCCTTTTCAAGTACTTGAGGATAGTCTTGACTGCACTCCAGTGTGCCTCCCCGGCACACGACTGATATCGACTTGTTACGCTCAAAGCGAAAGCCACATCAGGTCTAGTGCACTGAACAACATACTGTATGCTGCCTACGGCTGAAGCATAGGGGATGTCCAACATCCGTTTAAGCTCCTCATCAGTCTTAGGAGACTGCTTCTTGGATAACTTAATTCCATGCCTCATAGGAAGGAATCCTCGTTTTGAGTTCTCCATCTTGAATCTCTTCAAGACTTTCTCAATATACGAGGACTGGGCCATTCCTAACATCCTTCTAGATCTATCCCTGTAGATCTTGATACCAAGGATGTAGGATGCCTCGCCCATATCCTTCATGGAGAATTGCGTTGACAAGTTTTAGTGGTACCTAACATCTTAGCATCATTCCCAATGAGCAAGATGTCATCCACGTAAAGCACCAGAAACGCAATTGAGCTCCCACTGATCTTCTTGTATACACAAGGATCAGACTCGTTTTTGATGAAATCATATCCCCGTATGACTTCATCAAAACGTATGTTCCAACTTCGGGAAGCTTGTTTGAGGCCATAGATGGACCTTTGGAGACGGCAGACCTTCTGCTCTTATCCAACAGTTGTGAAACCTTCCGGCTGATCCATATAGATCTCTTCCTCTACGAAACCGTTGAGGAAGGCCGTTTTTACGTCCATCTGCATATTTCATAGTCATACCATGCTGCTATGGCAAGGAGTATCCGAATGGACTTGGCCATTGCTATGGGCGAGTAGGTTTCCTCAAAATCGACCTCGCGTCGCTGAGTGTAACCTTTCGCCACAAGCCTGGCTTTGAAGGTTGTAACCTCCCCGTTAGCTCCAAGCTTATGTTTGTAGACCCATTTACACCCTACGGGTTTTACCCCTTTGGGTGGGTCTACTAGGGTCCAAACCTTGTTTGTACCCATCGAGTCCATCTCGGATTTCATGGCCTCAAGCCACTTATCCGAATCGATGACCGATATCGCTTCTCCGTATGTCTTTGGATCATTATCCAACTGACCGGTCAGGCCCAGAAATCCATACCTATCAGGTGCATGGGATACTCTGGCAGACCTACGGAGGACTGGAACAATATCAGTGGGAACTACTGGCTCAGATGTCACTGCCGCCTCATGGGGTATCTCACTTGATTCCTCAAGGGGTACCTCATCGCGTCGACTATCCGATGGAAAAACCTTTTCCAAGAACACTGCATTTCGCGAGACAAAAACCTTTTGCTTGGAGGGATCATAGAAACAATACCCCGTAGTTTCTTTCGGATAGCCGATGAACCTGCATGAACTAGACTTCGAGTCCAGTTTATCTCCCACTAATCTCTTGACATATGCGGGACAACCCCACACTTTCAAGTATTTGTAGGAGGCAGGCTTGCCATGCCATATCTCATATGGCGTCTGAGATACCGTCTTAGATGGCACCAAGTTCAAAACTTTGGCCGCCGTCTCAAGAGCGTATGCCCAGAAGGAAAGGGGGAGTTCGGTAAAACTCATCATGGATTGGACCAGGTCCGACAAGGTTTGATTCCTCCTTTCAAACACACCATTAAGCTGTGGTGTTCCAGGAGGGGTCCATTGAGAGAGAATCCTATTCTCTTTTAGATAATCAGTAAACTCTCCACTTAAATACTCTCCACCTCGGTCCGACCGAGGGGCTTTGATCTTTCGACCGGTTTGGTTCCCTACTTCAAGTCTGTATTTCTTAAACCTTCCAAAGGCTTCAGACTTGTACCTCATCAGGTAAACATAACCATACCGTGAGTGATCATCGGTAAAGGTTATGAAGTACAGTACCCACCTTTAGCCTGAGTATTTAGTGGGCTACAGACATCCGTGTGGATCAAATCCAACAGACCACTGGCTAGCGTACTTTGTCCAACATAGGGTTTCTTGGTCATCTTTCCCTTCAGACAGGATTCGCAGGTCGGTAGGTTGTCCAAATCGTCTATTTCTAGACTCTTTGAGTCCACCAACCTTCTTATCCTATCTTTAGAGATATGACCCAACCTCGCATGCCATATCTGTGCGTTATTATGATCATCACATTTTCGTTTGTGTTCTGCAGTCATAATCCAATTAGACTATTAAAGTATGTACAGACCGTTGACCAATGCACCAAGCAGATGAGAAATACCATCTTTAACAATGAAAAAACCGTTTTTATTGATGGTAAATTCATATCCCTCCTTATCAAGGAGGGATGGAAACAATATTTTTAATCATGCTAGGTACATAGAAACAGTTATTCAGTACAATCCTAACATGACTACTAATGGCTAACTCTAGTGATCCTACGGCCTCCGCAGCAACGGCCTTGCCATCGCCTAGCCTCAGGATCATCTCATCCTTGGTTTGCCTTCTGCTTCTTTGCAGTGCCTGCAAATCATTGCAGATGTGAGCACCACACCCAGTATCCAATACCCATGAAGCAGAATTAGTAATCATATTTACTTCAACCACAAACATACCTAGGTTGGAGAGCAGTTGTGGGCACTCCCTCTTCCAATGCCCCTTCCCTTGGCAATGCATGCAGACATCATTTACCTTGTACCGTTGAGAACCACGGGCCTTCCTTTCCCTTTGCTCGGTCCAACCGGAGCAACAGGGACGCCCGGAGCGCGAGCAGGGGTCGCAACCGTATTCCCTTTGCCCTTCTTCCTCTTCCAACGTCCGGCCCTCTTGCCATTCGCCTTGGAGGTCGAAGCCTCTCCTATCAATACCGCCGGTGCCGACTTGTGGGTCGTTGCCTCGTATTGGACCAGCATGTTGATCAACTCATGAATAGACTTCTCAAGTCCGTTCATGTTGTAGTTTACAACAAACGGGTCATAGGATGGAGGAAGCGACTGGAGGATCACGTCAATGTACGTGTCATTGTTAAGCCCAGCTTTAAGGTCCTCGAGTTTCTCCACTAGGGAGAGCATCTTGACCCATGATTTTGTACAGACGCTCCTTTAGCAAGCTTGGTGCCAAAGAATGCTTTTGTGGCGGTATATCTAATATGTCTATCCGGAACCGCATAAACCTCGTTCATGCGGAGCATTATGGCGGAGACATTGTCCAGCCTCTCATACTGCTTCTGGATGTCGTTAGACATCGAAGCCAGTATGATACTGTGTACTTTTCGGTTGTCCTCATGCCATTTCTCGAATGTCAAACGTTCTTCAGGCGTGGACCCCTCCGGTAAGTCGCTCGGTGGCGGCTCGTCCAAGACGTAGCCTTGGTTCTCGAAACCGAGGACAATCCTCAGGTTTCTCAGCCAGTCCGAGTAGTTCGTTCCGTTGAATTTGTTAGTCTCGAGAATCATGGTTAACGGGTTCTTAGACATATCTACATTATTGAAAATGTAAAGCAGAAATTAGCAGATGATGGCATTATTATTGTTCAAGTTGAAGACTTGGTCTTTTAGTCTTTAACCCTCCCACTATTTATGCGAAAGTCCGCCACTCTCAAGCGGAGTTTCGGAAAACTATTTCCTAGTGGGCTTGGGATCCACAAGCGTAATCTCCATGCCCCACTTTTACGATTCACATGAAGAAGACCTCGTGGGAGATATCCAATATCATTCTCATCCAATGAGATGCCCAAGATATTTTGCCTCACCTATTCACATGGTTCCGAGGACTCCAAGCGAACTATGTTACTCAGTGTTGGGCCCGACCCATCAACCAAATCATGCCTCAAACTGTCGCCCCCCACGACTCGTGAGATAGGGAAACAACGAGCGCAGTCTTTTTGTTCACAACAATGGTGCAGCTTTCCCCTATTCCAAGTGTGCCACGACTCGTGAGACCACACTTGGGTAGTGGTAGCTTCCTAACCACATTGCTGTGGATAGAAGGCTCGGACAGATCAAAATACCATTTTGATCCAAGTCCGTTTTGGGCCTAATATTTAATTTGGTCCAACCAAATGAGAGTTTGAGTGTGACTGAGACCTCATCACATTATGGTGTTTTAGCATGCATAAATATCCAATATTTAAAGCGATAAATAAATACGCCGCATGCATAAAACATAGCATACCCCTGTTAGGATGATCACGAGCCCAACCTATGCGACCCACTGAGCCCGCATAGCATTTAATGTCCATTTAAATTATTCTCGTTGATCATTTAACCCAATTAAAAGATCTAACGTCTCAACGTCTCAACTTTCCATATTTAATAAAAATCCAATTTACCGATTAAATGAAAGCTCGATATAATATCGGCCCATCCATCCAATGGACTTTCTCTTAAGTAATCCAATTACTTATTTATTATTCGAGATTGACTCCAAGTCGATCTCTCAACCTCCTCGGTGATTTGTGTGTGACCCTTTAGGTTCACCCTCAGCTAGACTTGGGCCTGTGTCCCACATGGGCCCGATACCATGGGTGGCCATCTAGCAACGGTCCATGGCACTAGAGACTAGGTGAATTGGCGTGAACATTTAGGCGCCGATTTCGTACGGGTACGATCCTTCCGTCTACTGTCTCCCGGCCTTAGTCTAGGGTATGGAATTGGACGTCGGTTCCCATCCTTAACTAGGCATCTATGCTTAATACTCGAGACACGTAAGATTCATTGTGTCGACACAGGAAACCATTCCCTGTTCGACCAACCACTGTGGCCACAGCTTCAAATAGCATGAACGTGTCTCCGAGTGCATAGGAGATACCTCTGTCATATATTGACAGGGGACGGATCCTCTTCTTGGAATCCACCGTCCTCGCTACACATTCCGATTGCACTGTACAAGACTTGTGATAATCATCTTACAGAATAATTACCTCTCGCCAGATTCAAGATACAACCGTCATGTGCACGCGACTGCCATGATCCTTCAAGTCTGAGGATTGCTCCCGTACTATCGGAACCGGGGAAAACCAATCATACCGACCAAGCCTCCAAGGCTTCCATATGATGATCCCCGCGAGTCAGTCTAGTTGGCTCGACCCCAGTCGACCAACCCATCAAGATCGTGTAGGCGTCTCACGCCTGTCGCCGATGAAACACGGTACTCATCCAATGAACACGACTCTTGACGCAAGTCTCAATAGGACTCTCGATGCCCTGTCTCGAGGTCCTCGACTTGGAACGTTTCAGACCCAACTCTTAATCAGTTGGTTTCATGACCACCATCTAATGCGTGGCCCAACTGCACGAGTTGTTACCCATGGTCTGTGGGCTTTGTTGCGATATAAGTTAAACACCGTTTTAACAAATGTGAAATGAGCGCAACAAAGTAAGCACCAGAAGTGATGAATACTTATTTTATTCATCACATAATAATATTACATTTACATCACGTTGTCAGATAGGTTACAAATCGCCAAACCTATTGGCTTTCTGGTCACCTATTCTAACACTAAGAAGATATCCCAGACGCCATATGAGATATGGCATGGCAAGCCTGCCTCATACAAATATTTGAAAGTGTGGGGTTGCCCCGCATATGTCAAGAGATTAGTGGGAGATAAACTGGAATCGAGGTCTAGTTTATGCAGGTTCATCGGGTATCCGAAAGAAACTACGGGGTATTATTTCTATGATCCCTCCGAGCAAAAGATTTTTGTCTCTCAAAATGCAGTGTTCTTCGAAAAGGGTTTTCCATCGGATAGTCGACGGGTGAGGTACTCCTTGAGGAATCAAGTGCGGCACCCTATGAGGCGACTGTGACATCTGAGCCGGTAGTTCCCACTGATAACGTTCCAGTCCTTCGTAGGTCGGCTAGAGTATCCCATGCACCTGATAGGTATGGATTTCTAGGGCTGACCGGTCAGTTGGATAATGATCCAAAGATGTACACAGAAGCAATGTCGGACATCGATTCGGATAAATGGCTTGAGGCCATGAAATCCGAGATAGACTCGATGGGTACAAACCAACTTTGGACCCTAGTGGACCCACCCAAAGGGGTAAAACCCCTAGGGTGTAAATGGGTCTACAAACGTAAGCTTGGAGCTGACGAGGAGGTTACAACCTTCAAAGCCAGGCTTGTGGCGAAAGGTTACACTCAGCGACCCGAGGTCGACTTTGAGGAAACCTACTCGCCCGTAGCAATGGCTAAATCCATTCGGATACTGCTTGCCATAGCAGCATGGTATGACTATGAAATATGGCAGATGGACGTAAAAACGGCTTTTCTGAACGGTTTTCGTAGAGGAAGAGATCTATATGGATCAGCCGGAAGGTTTCACAACTGTTGGAGAAGAGCAGAAGCTCTGTCGTCTCCAAAGGTCCATCTATGGCCTCAAACAAGCTTCCCGAAGCTGGAACATACGTTTTAATGAATTCATACGGGGATATGATTTCATCAAGAACGAGTCCGATCCTTGTGTATACAAGAAGATCAGTGGGATCTCGGTTGCGTTTCTAGTGCTTTACGTGGATGACATCTTGCTCATTGGGAATGATGTTAAGATGTTGGGTACCACTAAAGCTTGGTTGTCAACACACCTCTACATGAAGGATATGGACTAGGCATCCTACATCCTTGGCATCAAGATATACAGGGATAGATCTAGAAGGATGTTAGGAATGGCCCAGTCCTCGTATATTGAGAAAGTCTTGAAGAGATTCAAGATGGAGAACTCAAAACGAGGATTCCTTCCCATGAGGCATGGAATTATGTTATCCAAGAAGCAGTCTCCTAAGACTGATGAGGAGCTTAAATGGATGTTGGACACCCCCTATGCTTCAGCCGTAGACAACATACAGTATGCTGTTCAGTGCACTAGACCTGATATGGCTTTCGCTTTGAGCGTAACTAGTCGATATCAATCGTGTGCCGGGAGGCACACTGGAGTACGGTCAAGACTATCCTGAAGTACCTGAAAAGAACTAAGGACATGTTCTCTATCTACGGTGGTGGAGAGTTGATACTGGAAGACTATAGTGACGCTAGCTTTCAGTCGGATGATGATGATGCCAAGTCTCAGTCTGATTTTGTGTTCAGACTAAATGGTGGCATGGTTACTTGGAAAGGTTTCAAGTAGGCTACAACGGCAGACTCCACTATAGAGTTTTGAATACATAGTCGTTTTGGAAGCTGCTAAGGAGACGGTTTGGTTGATAAGCTACATACAAGGGTTGGATGTAGCACCTAGCACTGCTAAGCCTACAGTTATCTTCTACAATAACAACGGGGCGGTAGCGCTAGCTAAGGAACCGAGATCTCATCATGATCCAAACATATTCTTAGACGCTACCATCTGCTTAAAGAGATGGTTAGCAGGGGTGACGTTCAGATAGACCGAGTCAGCTCCGCAGAAAACATAGCAGATCCACTTACTAAGCCCGTGTCGCAAGTTGCCCATACTCAGCATCTGGATAAGATGGGTTTGAGGTTAATGGGTGATTTGGCTTTAGGTCAAGCGGGAGATTGTTAGAATAGGTGACCAGAAAGCCAATAGGTTTGGCGATTTGTAACCTATTTGACAACTTCATGTAAATATAATATTATTATGTGATGAATAAAATGAGTGTTCGTCACTATTGGTGTCCACTTTGTTGCGCTCATTTTACATATGTTAAAATGGTGTTTTACTTATATCGCAACAAAGCCCACAGATCACGGTTAATAACTCATGCAGTTGGGCCACACATTGGATGGTGGTCATGAAACCAACTGATTAAGAGTTGGGTCTGAAATGTTCCAAGTCGAGGACCTCGAGAGAGAGCATCGAGAGTCCTATTGAGACTTCATCAAGAGTCGTGTTCATTGGATGACTGCCATGTTTCATCGACGACAAGTGTGGGACGCCTACACGATCTTGATGGGTTGGTCGACTGGGGTCAAGACGACTGGACTGACTCGCGGGGATCATCATATGGAAGCCTTGCAGGCTTGGTCGGTATGATTGGATTTCCCCGGTTCCGATAGTACGGGAGTAGTCCTCAGACTTGAGGAATCATGACGGTCGCGTGCACAGGACGGCTGTATCTTGGATCTGGCGAGAGGTGATCAATCTGTAAGATGATCATTATAAGCCTTGTCCAGTGCAGTCGGAATGTGTAGCGAGGACGATGGATTCCAAGAAGAGGATCCGTCCCTTGTCAGTATGTGACAGAGGTATCTCCTATACACTCGGAGACACGTTCATGCTGTTTAAAGCTGTGGCCACAGTGGTTGGTCGAACAGGGAATGGTTTCCTGTGTCGATGCAATGAAGCATACATAGTCTCGAGTATTAAGCATAGATGCCTA
The DNA here is from genome assembly GCA_034509735.1 of Sesamum alatum. Lineage (NCBI taxonomy): Eukaryota > Viridiplantae > Streptophyta > Magnoliopsida > Lamiales > Pedaliaceae > Sesamum > Sesamum alatum. The sequence goes on from JACGWO010000003.1 coordinate 18,280,851, forward strand.
GTCAAGGATGGGAACCGACGCCCAATTCCATACCCTAGACTAAGGCCTGGAGACGGTAGATGGAAGGACCGTACCCGTATGGAATCGGCGCTTAAATGTTCACGCCAACATTCACCTAGTCTCTAGTGCCATGGATTGTTGCTAGACGGCCACCCATGGTAACGGGCCCTTGTGGGACACGGGCCCAAGTCTAACTGAGGGTGAACCTAAAGGGTCACACACAAATCACTGAGAAGGTTGACAGATTGACTTAGAGTCAATCTCGAAGGATAAATAAGTAATTGGATTACTTAAGGGATAGTCCATTGGATGGACGGGCCGATATTGTATCAGGCCCTCGTTTAATCGATAAGTTGGATTTATCGATTAAATATGGAAAGTCGAGATGTTGGATCTTTTGATTTGATTAAAAGACCAACGGGAATAATCTAAGTGGACATTAAATTGGATTTAATTTTAGGTTCGTCGTAATTGGATTACGATAAAACCTAGTCCGTTAAATTTTAACCCGAGAGGAGAAATAATTCCTATTTAGGAATAGAAAGAAGTTGGACTTCTTCCCATAAATAGCATGGCTGAAAATGCTCCCTTGGAGGAAGCTAAAATCAGCCATGCTTCATGCAAGGTGGTAGTTGACTTGTCTCTTTTGGAAAGAGACAAATCAACTCTAATCAAGCCCTTCCCTTTTGGTATGATTTGATCATACCTTAAAAGTTGGTAGTCTTGATTGAAGAATTAATGGTGATTGATTGGGATGTATGTAGACATCCTTGGATGAACCTAGACACATTCCAATAATCACATTAATTGTGTATATATAGGAGTATATAAACATCTTGTGTTAGAATCATAATTCATCTTTTTCAAAGAAAAAGAGAAGACAATTCGGCAACTCCTCTCTCTCTCTCACTCTCGGCCCTCTCTCTCCCATTCCCACTTGTGTTCTTCATTTGATCTTGGATCAAAAGGAAGAACAAAGTAGGTTTAAGAGAACACTAATTCATAGTGTTTTTTTCTTGAACCAATTCCTTCCTAAACCTATTTTCTTCTAGCAAGGAAAGCATGTGTTTCTTCCAGTTGGTGTGGATCACCTTTGGAGAATCCATACGTTTGGATTTCGTGAGCATTTCAGAGAAGGAACCACGCAAGTAGCCGCGCATACGTAAAATCATCAAAGGTAACGGTTTTATTACGCTTTGATAGATTTAACTTTTCATCTATACCCTATGTATTATATATATATATATGCTTCTTTAATAATACATCCTACATCGAACGCTCAGTTGAGCACCCAAGGGTACACCCCTTGGGATCACGTTTATTTTAACTTGATGTAAAATTTATGCACCTTCTACACTTTCTCGCTTCCGCTCGCGCTCACGGCGGATCCGCTTGCCCTTCACGGTCTATCCTGTTGATGGCCTATTGGGCTGCTTCTATTGAAAGGGGTTTTTGGGCTTAGGTCCAAGGAGGATTTAGCGGGGCATCTTCACTCCCCCCAGTCCAGTGGTTCAGGCAGGAAGGCTGAAGTGCTGTAGTGAGTAAGATAACATGTGGAAAAGAAGTGGAATCCTCCTTGTCTGTACGTCAGCGGGGCAGAATCTGTTGTTCCCTTCTATTTACTTCCGGAAGCAGGGTTCTTACAGTTGAAGGAACCTTCACACCTTTTAAGAAAATTTTAAAAAAAAAGCACTTAAGGAAAAAAAAGCTCCCACGTAATGATTCAGGAGAGAGAAGAGTCCTGGTGTGAGTCAACGCGCCGTGCAATTCACGGACTCTGCCAGCTGGCCATCCGAGATTGAGGTGGATTGGACTCTTTGGTCGGCATCACTCTGTTATAGCTATTTCTGAGGGGGGGTATAGATGAGAAGATGCTAGATGACTTTGTAATTGATCTGGTGGGAATATCTAGTGGGGATGGTGAGGCCCCAAGAGGGTAAAGGTGAGGAGGAGGTTAGTAGCAGTAGGAAGAAACCCATCAAGGATGACCCAGAGCATAGGCAGATTGAAACTGCGGTAGTAGCCACTGGGACCGACCCTTTCGCGTCTTTCGTTTCTGCATAGATGAGGAGGATATAGAGGAAATACAGTCTAGGTATGAGATACCTGATAGCTAGGAGATTCAGGCTCCTTCTCCCTCTGATTGTCCTCGTTCCCCTCCTGAGGGTTTTGTATACTTCTATGTGGCCTAAGAGTCAGGCATGTGATTTTCCATTCATCCCTTCTTTGCCGAGGTAGCTTCTTTGTTCCGCATCCCCCTGAATCAGTTAGTACCCAAATCTTTCAGCCTCCTGGACAGTTTTTTTCATTCTAGCCTCCAACTTAGGGGAGACCCCTTCTGTCGCTCAATTCCATTCCTTTTAAATGCTGAAGATGGCTAGTGCGGGCTTGTTCTATTTCACTTATAAGGGGGACGCCCAATTCCTCATATCTGACTCCAAAATCAAGGAGTGGAAATACCATTACTTCTTTGTTTCTTCTCTCATGTCCTAGCCCTTTCCTACTGATTGGATTTTTGTTGCCCCTGAACTCTCGAGTTACTCCACTCGCATCCGTCCTGCTCCTTTTTAGTTGTTGTTGAGCACTTGAATGCGCTTCAGTATGATCCCTACGAGTTAGTCCAACCAGCCCTTCTATCTCATTTCGGGCTGAGCATCCAAGTTGTGACTTGGGATGAAGCTGCGGGTATACTCCCTACTTTATTGTTTTTGTTCGTGAAAATGTTAGTATATGTAACCTGATTACTTATCTTGTGCAAAGGAGATGTTTACAAGCTGCTACAAGACAAGGTTTCTGGAGCGGGCAGGCCTCAAGGGGCCGGCTCCTCTGCCAAGTTACCTGTTGGAAAGAGTTCTCCCTCTACTCTCGCTAGCTCTAGTTCCACGGGGGATCCAAAAGGCAAACGCCAGGCGGAGTTGTTTTCCCCTCCGCTTAAGCGGCAAAGGGGACAACTGCAACTCAGATACCTCCAAATCCTAAGGCTATGGGGAGAATTGATACACCTCGACCTGCTGAGATCAAACTAAAAAAGGTAAAGTAGGAAGCGGCTGAAGGCTCCTCGTTGCTGCAGGAGGAGGGAGAGGATAGCAAGGCTACAGGGTTCTTGAAAAGGCTTCCCTCTTCCCTGGACCAGGCCTATATTGATGCTCTGGGTCGTCCTCAGGCCTTAAACTTGTTAGCTTCCTACATTAGCAAGGTAAGGGATCTTTAGAGATAACAAGGAGTATATAAGAAGATGGGGTACCTGACCTATTGTTTGATTTGTGCAGACCACCCTGCTAGTGGGAGGCTTGTTGGGTTGGTTGGAGCAGGGGGCTCCAACAACAGAGGAGGCCAAAAAGCAACTGGAGGAGCTGAAAAAGGCAAGCCAGGAGAGGGACCACAAGCAGGAAGCTAGCCTGGCCACTTGCGCAAAGAGATCTACGACCTTCATTCCTACTTAGAGCAGGCCTCCTTGAAGCTGTAGGAGTATCCTTCTACCTAGGAGGTCAAGAAGGTACTGGAGGAAATGTGTGTCCACCGGCTGGAGGAGTTCAAGAAGTCTTTCGAGTTTAATAACCTTCTTGCGGACAAAGCACTAAAGCACTACTACCATGGCTTTTGCACTTGCGCCTACCAATTCGTAGAAGCGGGCTATCTTCCTGAGCCTGTCCCCTCCTCCTTTCTGGACATTCATGTTGGCCTTGCGGATACACCTGAGCCCGACGAAGAGGTGCCCCAAGAGCTCCCAAAGGCATTGACCTGGGCTGACCAGAAGGAAGATGTTCCTGGGGGCCGATGGTGGAAGATGCCCTCCCTTTAGGAGTGCGGCTCTTGGTGAGGTTGCAGCTGACCTTACTGACAAAATGAAATAAGAAGAACAATCCCTACTACCTCCACGTGAGCTTTTAAGAATGCCGGAGTGTGGGCTTTTTTAGATACTTCTGTAATTGGCTATGAGCGCCTTGGATTCTAACTCTCCCCCCACTTTCTTCATATATGCTATATAATATCTAATTTTCTCATCCTTTGAAGCATTGTTCGTTGCTGCTATGCCTCTTGTTTTTCCCTGCAAAATAGTCGTCTGGGAATGTCCCAGTAAAAAGTACAACTTATTCTGGTAGGTGAATAGGAGGGGGAGGCGACTCTTAAGTCGAAGTAAATACAGGTACAGAACAGGTTATCATATTGTACTACCTATTTAATGATATTTATTGCTAGGCATGTTCTGACAGAGGGTGGCTCTAGCCAATAGAGCACTTGTTCTTACCTAGGTGGGAATAACCCATTGTAAGGCTTTCCAGGGACAACCATTGACTGCTGGCTCCCAGCAGGGCCGGTAGTTTTTAGGACAACTGCTTCAAAAGTTCCACTACAATGAGAAGTTAGTGCACATTTGAATATGATGAGTACAAACAAAAACCTATAGAAAAAGAATCATAATTGAGCCTATCTCAGGCAAGCTTGTTTAGAGTCACATCCCTAGGGGGAGGCTTAAACTCTAGCGGGGGGTTAAGTACATGTGCTCAGCAGGCGATGTAAGAGCGTGCGTCCAGCAGGGGCTTAAGAACGATGATACTTGTTCACATGGAAACTGGAAATGGAAGAAATTGCATTTACTGATACATAGCGTATGTTTTACAGGAGGTAAATGAGGGAGAGAGCACATAGGGATAAAACTTCCAGAGGTTGTATACATTCCATGGGCGAGAGATCCTTCTTCCATCCATGTCTTGTAGCTCGTATGCGCCAAACTTGATGATTTTGGTCATTTTATAGGGTCCCTCCCAGTTGGGGGCTAGCTTTCTTACTGGCTTGAGGGCATTGGCCTGATTGAGCACGAGATCTCCGACTTAGAATTCTCTTCTCCTTACCCTCTTGTTGTAGGAGTTGACCACATTTTGTTTGTATCATTCCATTCGAGTCCGAACGTGTTCTCGGATTTCATCCAATAGATCTATGTTGGTGCGAAGCATGGCATCCTTGTTTTCTTGTTCATAATACTATATGCGAAATGTTGGCAACCCTGCTTCAGCGTGCACAACTGCTTCTGAGCCATACACCAGGTGGAAAGGGGTTTCCCTTGTGGTAGACCTAGGCGTGGTCCTGTATGACCAAAGAATGCTGGGTAAGGCATCCACCCATTGTCCTCTTGCCTGCTGCAGCTTGGTTTTGATACCTTGGACCAGGATGCGGTTGGTAACTTCCACTTGCCATTGGCTTATGGGTAGGTTACGGAGGTAAAACGCTGTTGTATATCCCGCTCGGCACACCAATCTTTGATTCTTCAATCCTGAAATTGACGACCATTGTCAGAGATAATAATGCGAGGTAAACCATACCTGCAAAGTAGGTTTTTCTAGAGGAATTTGAGGACTTCATTCTCCGAGATTTTGGCAAGGGGCTCCGCTTCCACCCACTTGCTGAAGTAGTTCACTATTACCAACAAGAACTTTCATTGTCCTTGTGCTGGGGGGAACGAACCTACTATGTCTATTCACCATTAAGTGAATTGGCATAGTGCTGAGAGGGCTTTGAAAGGTTCCGCCGGCATGTAGATGAGCGAGGCGTGCTTCAGGCATTGTTCGCACCAGGGCACCCATTCTATAGCGTCCTTCTTAATATTGGGCCAGAAATATCCGGCTCTTAAAGTTTTTTCCGCAAACGCTAAACCGCCTGTATGGGCTCCGTAGGATTCTTCATGTATTTTTCGTAGTACCGCTTGACCCTCATCGTGGGATAAGCATCGAAGGTAGGGTTGTGAGAAACTTCGTGTATAGACGATCCCTCCTAGAAGAGCGAACTTGGCCAACCTGTTCTTCAGGCGGGCAGCCTCCTACTTGTCAGCGGGAAGGATATCATTCTTTAAATAGTCTAGGAGGGGTTTCCTCCAATCTGTCTCAACTTGCAAGATAGTAATGTTAACACTAGAGGCATCTTTAGTGAGAGTTCTTACAGTGATAGTATGAGTGTTGTAATCAGCTAGCGAGCAGGCCAGCCAGGCAAGGTAGTCAGCCTTGGTCTTTTCAGTGTGTGGTATTTGGTAGAGTTGAAAGTCTCGCAACCTATGTTTTAGGTTGGTCACCCCCTGCGGATACTCTTTCATCCCATCTTCCTTTACCTCGTATGTGCCTCCTACTTGGTTGGTTACCAATTGGGAGTCGGTGTAGGCTGTTAGGTCACTAGCTCATGTGTCAATCACCATCTACATACATGCTATCAAGGCTTCGTACTCCGCTTCGTTATTAGAGGCCTTGAAGTCAAACCTCAAGGCGTATTCCAATTCGTTTCCCACCGGGCTAGTGAGGACAATCCCATCCCTACTGCTAGTTAGTATAGAGGAGCCATCCACGTGCATGAGCCATCTTCCTTCGGTCCCCTCAGGTGGAATGGCCTCGGTCATGAATTCTGCTAGAGCTTGAGCTTTAATGGCCATTTGGGGTTGATAGGTGATGTCATACTCGTTGAGTTCCATTACCTAATTGACCATCCTACTTGAAGTTTCAGCTTTCCCCAACGTAGCTCGTGGGGGGGGGGGGGGGGGTTGTTAGTACACACAGTAATAGGATGAGACAAGAAGTAGGGATGTAGCTTATGTGCCGTGACTAGTAAAGCAAGAGCTACTTTTTCTACCTCCGAATAACGTTGTTATACTCCGTGCAACACCTGACTTACATAGTATATGGGCTTTTGCATTCCTTCCTCCTCTTTGATGAGTACGGAATTGATGGCGTGTTGTCCCACAGCTGGGTATAGATATAGTTGCTCGTCGGGGGCTAGCTTCGTGAGCAATGGTAGTTTTGTTAGATAGGTCTTTTAGGTTCTGGAAATCTTGTTAGCATTCCTCGTCCCATGCAAAGTTCTGGGCTTTCCTAAGGGTCTTGAAGAATGGCAGGTTACGCTCTGTTGAGCGGGAGATGAATCTACTGAGGGTAGCTATACGTCCTGCTAGCTTTTGTACTTCGTCTAGGTTGGTGTGAGGTTTCATCTCTTGGATAGCCCGAATCTTAGCGGGATTGACCTCGATCCGTCTCTTGGTCACCATGTAATCGAGGAACTTACCACTGCGAATCCCGAATGCACATTTGGCTGGGTTTTAGCTTCATGCGATACTTCCTCAATACTGTGAATGTCTCGAATAGGTCCTTGATGTGTTGGTTTGCTTGCCGACTCTTCACCAGCATGTCATCAACATATACCTCCATGTTTGCGTCCAAGTTATTCTTGAAAAATGTGATCCACGAGCCGCTGGTACGTGGCACCTGTATTTTTCAACCCGAAAGGCATAACGATATAACAGTAGGTTCCTCCTGATGTTATGAAGCTAACCATCTTTTGGTCGTTTGGGTTAAGCATGATTTGGTGGTTGTGATTCATCCATTAAAATTAATAATTCATGACTAGAGGTGGAATCCACCAGCTGATCGATACAAGGTCAGGGGTAAAAGCCCTTCGGGCATGCTTTGTTAACATTCCGGAAATCAATGCACATACACCATTTATTCCCTAGTTTGGCACCAATACCATGTTGGACAACCATTCCAGAAATTGGATTTCCTTAATGTGTCCTGGGGACAACAACTTACTTACCTCCTCTTGGATGATTTTTGTCCTTCTCTGGCCCGAAGTGCCTCTTTTTCTGCTTGATCGGGGGGGGGGGGGGAGGGGGGGTAAGCTGGGTCTAGTTTTAGACTATGTACCGCAATGTTGAGATTAATGCCTACTAGATCCCGAATTGTCCATGCGAAGATATCTGTGTTCTTCTGCAAGAATGTGGTTAAATCCTCTGTTAGCTCTGATCCTAGCTGAGATCCTATCTTTGTGACCTTGTCAGGCTCCCGGGTATCAACTGGATACTCAGTAACTCCTCCGTGGGTTGTACACGAGCAGGAAGAGGGTTCCCTTGATCACCCTAGTGCATGGGCCTCTTGCCCTTCTCTCTATTTAGGAGGGCCTATCTCCATATTCCTACCATCCTCCGCTGATCACCCCTGACTTCTCCTACTCCTGCTCCAATAGGAAATTTAAGTTTCATGTGGTAAGTAGATACCACGGCTTGGAATACGTTCAGGCTAGTCGTCCTAGGATAACGTTGTAGGCGGGGTTCTGTTCTCCTTACGGGTTCGGTTCTTAGGGAGAGAGGAAGCAAAATCTGGCCCAACGGGTGCACTACTTCCCCAGAAAAATCGTACATCGACGTGTCCACCAGCTCTAGCAGGATGTGCCCGAGTTCCATCTGCGTGTGTTGCAGGATGTCCACCACCACACATCGACGTGTAAAAGAGGATATCTGCAGAACTTCTAGAATCCACGAAACTATGTTGTACAGTTGTAATTGGCTAAGTGGCAGAAATAACAAGAGCATCATTATGAGGTAAGTGTACTTCCTGGGAATCAGCGGACCAAAGTGGATTAGAGGATTTCTTTGAGAAGATATTATAGTTGATTTCCAGAACGGCTATGACTGCTCTGGCATCAACGCATCTAGCTCGTCCAGAGTCTCCATTAGTGGGTCCTTCTGCTATTGTGTGGATTATCCCATTGGACGGAGTGTTCGGTGGGCTCTGTTCCTCAGCAAGGGGCTCTATCCCTTCTGCTGCGTTCCCTTCTCGGGGGGTCCTCCTCTTGCTCCTGACTTTTACGGGAGTCTTGATGTCGAGAGCTCCTTGCCTTCTTGCTTTTTCTCCTTATCCACGAAATCCTTCAAGTACCCTACTTGTATGAGCCTTTCGATTTCCTGTCTCAGCTGACGGTACCATACTCCATGTGGTACCTGCAAAAATATATAGGTTTCGACTGCTGAGGCCCATCTTCTGATCCCTTGGGCCATTGCAGGGCAGGGTATCTGTCAATGGGCATCAGCATTCTAGTCGGACTGGTGATGAACGGGGTGTACTGTTCGTTCTGTGGATCAAGGGGATGGAGACATCCTCTTGGATCTCCCCTGGTCTTGCGAGTTGAGGACAGGTCATTCCTTCTATCGCGGTGAGCTTTCTTTAGCGACTAAGCGTCCTCCAGGTTCATATATTTTCCTGCACAGGCTAGCACTTCCCAAAAATTCACGGCAAGTTTTTTTTACTAGAGATTCAAAGAGGGGGCCTCCTCGTAGGCCTTAGGTGGAGGCGCTGACCAATACCTCCAAGTGAGTTGTAGGCACTTCCAAGGCCGGCAGCGTTGAAATGATACACATACACCGTCAAGGTTTTTTTTTCCTCATGTTTGATCCCAAAAAGACTAACTACCGACATCTGGTACTTTTGGTTGCTAGCAAATTGGTGCACAAAGAGATTGATGAATTCTGCAAAAGATCTTACTGATCCATCAGGAAGCTGGCCAAACCACTGTTGGGCAAAATTTGTTAGTGTTGTAAGGGAAACATGACATTTGATACCATCAGTACACGTGTGCAGTAGGGCTGCATTTTCAAACTTGCGGACGTGCTCAATTGGGTCAAAAGTACCGTCATAGGCAGGAAGGTACGTAGGGGCCCGGAAATGAGCGGGGAGTTCTTCAGCCATAATGCTCTCACTAAATGGGATACCGCGATTTGCAGGTAAGATAATCCTTGGTTACTTGTTGATGGAGCTCAATCACCTCCTTCCTGATGGTCTGCCATATTTCAGGAGGTTGAAAGGGGGTTGCCTCCTTATTGGCGGAGCCCGTAGGAAGGGTCTTGTCTACTGCTGCCCAGCGGGGGCCTGTTCATCCATGGGTTAGCTTCCTGGGTTCCTCTGCATCCCTCTGGGGAGACGACCCTGCCCCGCTGGCTTGGGAGCTATGGAAGGTGGAGTAGATAGTTTGCATTATGAATTGTCGAAGATGTTCGTAAAGGAGAGGGGACAAAACGATGGAGTTGCGGTGGGACTGGGCATTACCAATGATAGCCGGGGCGGCATCAGCTGGAACAGAGATAGCAGGTGCTGGGAAGGCACTGACTGTAGTAGAGATGGCACTAGCAGGAGCAGGGAAAGTACCAACCGGAGCGGGAAAATTAATGACCACGTATGGGAGATCTCCAGTTGGAGCAGGATCGCTGAACAAGGTGATAGGGATGCCAGCAGTCTGAGGCGAAACGTCCAATCCTGCTGTAGTAGGGAGGGAAACGTCTCAGTAAAAGATCTGGTGTCATTGGAATCAACCATTTCTCACGTCTTGAACTCAAGTTCCCACAGATGGCACCAATGGTACGTACCTGGGTTCTGAGGTCTACCAAATTTTGGAGGACTTGCCTGCAAATCCTAAGATCCTGGGGGGACTAACCTGCAAAGAAGCGTTAGCACTCTGATGCTTAAGTCGGTAAAGTACAAAATAGAAGGAAACGAGTGAGAATAGTGGTGATATTTGATGTTAAGATTTAATAATTCTCGTGATATATGAAAAGTATACACAAAATAACCTTGGAATCGAGTGTAAATAAGAGTACAAGCATAAGACTTGCAAAAGTGAGTGGATGTTACCAAATGACTGCAAAAAGCCTCTATTTATAGGCTTGTACAGAGTAGAAATCGGAGTTTAGTTGAAGGGAGTCCTATTCCATTAAAAAACTCTTTGAGTCAGCTAACTCCTATAAAAATCCACATATAATTTGGACCAGATATGACTGTAATACGGCAGGTGGACCAGGTCTGCCTGAAAATCTGAAAATCCGGTATACTCAACTTCCCAGTCGATTTGCCATCAATCTACTAGGATCTAGCTAGAGATATTTTAGGGTGACGTGTACTAATGTGTTGGCAAGTTATAGGATGTGTCCGTCCAGCTGTACATGATGTGTCCCACTAGAACAAGCTTGTTTCTTGGGCCTGCCAGTTTCATTAAATCAACATATAAGATAAATGGATTTTTACCTTCCCGCTGGTGGGCTATCCTGTTGATGGCCCATTAGGCTGCTTCCCTTGAGAGGGCTTGCTGGGCTTAGGTCTAAGGAGGATTCAGGGGGCATCATCAATATCTATATCTATATCTATACTATATATAAAAGTATGAATCCATAAGTGTTTGTTCGCCATTGTAAAATGACAACTACACCCTTATTTAAGTGTTGTTTTTAATATTAATAAATAAATATTAGTTATAAAAGAATAAAACTCTGTAAAAAAAGAAAACTATTTAGTAATCCTACTTGCTCTAACTACTTGGAGAATGAATAATATATCAAACTAAAAAATATATGCAAATAATATTTCAACACAATTACTTTATTAGAAGTAATCTTAATTATTCTAAGAAAGTTTTAATATACTATGGCACATTAAACTTTAAAATAAATAACAAATGAATTATATATAAAGTACTAATCTAAACTTAAATTTATCTAACACTATGTATAATAGCGAATAAATATCAAAATTTAATTGCGAATAAAAATTATCAATCTATACTATATATAAAAGTATGAATCCACACGTGTTTGTTCCCCATTGTGAAAGGAGTACTACACCCTTACTTATGTGCTCTTTTTAATATTAATAAATAAAGATTAGTTATAAAAGAATAAAATTCTATTAAAAAAGAAAGAAAACTATTTAGTAATCCTACTTGCTCCAAACTAATTAGAGAATGAATAATATATCAAACTAAAAAAAAAAAAAATACATGCAAATAATTTTCAACACAATTACTTTGCTAGAAGTAATCTTAATTATGCTAAGAAAATTTCAATATATTATGGCATATTAAACTTTAAGATAAAGATAACATGAATAATATATAAAATATTAATCTAAACTTAAATTTGTCTAACAATATGTATAATAACGAATAAATATCAATATTTAATTGCGAATAAAAATTATTAATTTGATCAAAATTAGAAGTACTGTTGAAAATTTTAAAAAGAGTGACTTCTGACTGCACCCCAAAAAAGGTATTGAGGTTAAAGAAAACTACAATATTTCTTCCTAACAATTTTTTTCTTGCGCCAAGCAACGTATAGCAAAAGTAGCGTAACGACTTTTATCCCCATAGGAAGAATTCCAACAAAAGCGCCCCCCCCCCCCCCCCCCCACCACCCCTAACAAGACATTTAGATTAAAAAACTCTAAATAGTAATATAATAAATAATGAAATTTAAATCTCATAGAGTAGTAAATACAATTGAAATAATTATAGCTCCTCATAAGACAAATAGAACTATTTGATACTTTAAAAGAGTTTAGTCATTAAAAAAACTAAAAACTAGTATAACATCATGAATCAATTAAAAAAAAAACTAGAACTAAAAGATATTGATAAAAAGTAACAAAAGAGAAAATTATAGCATTGCCTAACATATTACAAAAAATAAGCAATACGTTAATAAATTAGCGAACAAATATTAAAAAATACTATTTAAAAGTAAAATTTCAAAAATAGCATATTAACATGTTAGTTGCAGACTGAATCGTTATTTCTTTATATTTTTAATTTTGACTTATAATAAAATAAATAACACCACAATCTATGAATTTTTCAAACTATTTTAGAATATATAATAGATCTAATTATTAAGATCGAATTCAACATATTAGCTTTTAGGGACAGAGCATAAGGTAATAAAGTACTTTCTCTAATATGAAAGTATATATTACTTCAACTTATCTTTTCACAATATCATAGAAGTAAAATAACAATAAAAACTCAGCATAGTAAAGGTTTATTTAAAATTACGATAAGAATTAAAGGTAAAATTAAAAAAAAATTGTATACTAACACATTTGTTAAGACTAAATTTCAATTTTATAATTATATTTTCATATTAAGTAAACTAACAAATTTTGAGAATTAACTTAGTAACAGTAAAATAAATAGAATATGAGTTAATTAAGATATTGAAATTAGAATTAAGAGATGATAAACAAAAAAATAAATCAATGAGAAATATATTTTTTTAGGAATAAATTTATAAAAATAACTTAAAGGAATATGATCAATGCTAAGAATAAAAATTGATATATGAAATAAAAGCACTAATTTTATTTTAACATTAAATTTGCTTACAAAAATTTAACTATTGAGGGAAGCTCTTATTATTTAATTTTCTTAATATTACATAATCCTCTATATATATGCAATATTAATTTTACATCTATTACTTCTTATATTAATATCATATAAAAGTATTATAACAACAAATATGACATAAAAGTTTAAATGGTGACATAAAAGTTTATTGAATAATATATAGATCCTGCCAATTGAATACATATGAATGAGAAACAATATGGAACATTATTTTACAATGTAAAAGTTAATAATGCATGTAAATAATACTTTGGCAATATTTGAAAGCTAATACTAAAATACAATTAGCATACTTTATAAGACCTTGCAATACAAACAATGATATTAAGGTCCAATTAGATTAAATATATTTTTATTAACAATAGTTAATAAATAATTAGATTGAAATCATTTGTTCTCAATAAATGAAAAAATTAATGACATACAAGATATAGTAGTAAAAAAATATATAACGTACACAAAGATATTATAAAAAAGATGAAGTTAAAAAATACCAAATAAGCATAATAAACCTACAAATAAAAAAAGAACAATTTTTTTAAACTAAAATTTATTGTAAAAAACAAAATTAAGGAGCTTGACTAATTAATTTTATTTTAATATTGGATTTTTAATAACATTATTTTTATTTTGTTATTAATTGATTTGATTCAAGACAATAAGTGAATTACAAATAATAGAATTAATAGTTTTCTTATCAATTAAAATAATAACTATTAATATAATTGTATATACTAATATTTCAATGACAAAAATATAAATAATATTGAACTTAATATTTTTTATAGCTAACTATAAATGATATATTTAACTCTAAAAATTTATATTTACATGTGCATTGCACGCCATACTTCCTAATTATATATAAAAGTGTGAATCTTCTAAGTGTTTGTTCTCAATTGTGAAAAGACACTCGTACCCTTGCTTAAGTAATTTTTTTCATAATAAATCAGAATTAGTTTTAAAAGAATAAATTTCATAAAAGAAAGCCTATTTAATTGTTCTAATACTTTTAAACTATTTAGACAATGAGATATATATCTAAGTAGTTGAGAGGAATTAGAACTACTAAATATTTTGTTTTTTATTAGAACTTTGTCTTTTTATAATTAATATTTATTTATTATTAAAAGAATAATTTAAATAAGGGTATAAATGTCTTACTTAGAAATTTCTCATAAATATATAAATTAAAATATTTTACTAAAAGATCAAGATTTATAACAATCATAAAGAGTCGATGATGTCCCCTTACAAAATTTTGTCTAAATTTTGAATTTAAAAAAAATTGATAGCTATCAATTCATAATATTTCATAGTTGAGAGTTGGTCAAATGGAACATTTCTTACAAATATATAAATTCAAAATTTTTACTAAAAGATTAATATAATATTTAATTATAAAATTTAATATTACAAAATTGTCATTTAAAAAGTAAAACAAAGGTAATTACAGATACCCCTTGTTGTTTAGAAAACTATCAATACCCCCTTGATTTTAGCGATCATCTAACAATTAGTCCAATTCATTAGTTTATATTAGATTACATCTATTTTTTGTGGTGAACCAATCAAAATGCCTTTGTGGACTATGAATTTTATAATTTTGTTTATTTGTAAAATTTTCTAAAATTTTTTATGGACCAAGTGGCTAATTTTTTTTACAGTTAATATAATGTATAAAATTGTTTATGAAAATATAATGTGTATAATTAATATCAGGGTTAAATACAGTTACCACCCCTAAAGTATTCACCCAACATCAATTACCCCCCTAAAGTATTAAAACCTTCAAAAACCCCCTAACCTTCTAACTCCTTTCATTTTTAAGTTCAAAAAGTCCATTTTACCCTTATTAAAAATTGCTTTTTGAAAAAAAAATTAAAGGAATTTTTAAAATACCAAAACCACTCTTTTTTGAAACTTTGTCTAATTCTAGTTTCACTTGTTCATCGAGCTCTTTTTATTTTCGTAATCCTAAAATAGTTGGAGCTCATTTTATTTTAGTTTTCTTTGTTTGTCAAATCAAATTAAAAATAAATATTTACATGCATATATATATATATATATTTATATATTTACTTAAATAAGTATACAATTAACAAAACCGAAAAAGCTGATCATGAGCTAACAAGAAAATATACAATTAATATATATTTATATATATATATGTAGTAATTATATAAATGTGGTAATTATATAATTATATAAATTTATTTTTAACTTGGTTTGACAAATAAGTGAAACTAAAATAAAATGAGCTCCAAATACTTTAGAATTATAAAAATAAAAAGAGCTTGATGAACAAGTGAAAATAGAATTTGATAAAACTTAAAAAAATAGTGGTTTTGGTATTTTAAAAATTCCTTTATTTTTTTTTTCATAAATCAATTTTTAGTAAGGGTAAAATGGACTTTTTGAACTTTAAAATTAAAGGTGTTAGAAAGTTAGGGTTTTTTTTTGTAAGGTTTTAATACTTTAGAGGGTAATTGATGTAGGGTGAATACTTCAAGAGTGGTAATTGTATTTAACCCTTAATATTATTAAAATACCGGAAAGCTCTATAAATTTGAGAATAAACATTGATAATAATTAAAAGTAAAATTTTAGAAATAACTATATACTAACATATTAGTTGTAAACTAAATTTCAATTGTATATTAAAACCAGAAATATATTTTCTTTAAAATAATTTTATAAAAAAAAGTTAAGGTTAACAAAACTTAATAAGTATTAAGAGTAAAAGAGTTATCAACAAATAAAAGCACTACTTTTTTTTATTAAATTGAAATAGTTTGTGGAATTCAATTATCTAGAGATTTGACTTTTTAATATTAAATAATCATGTATACAAATAAAAGATTGAGTAGGTGTTTGGTTTAGCTTATAAGCTTTTAAAAACATCTTATAAGATATTTGCGAGCTTATAAGATGCTACAAAATGTTTGGTAATTTTTTTAAGAAAAAATTTTATAACGTCTAAAAGTAAGATGTTAAGAGCTGGGAATTAACTATTTACGCATGGAATTATTTAGCAAATTTCAAAATATAAATAAAAATAAAATATAATTGATAATTGATAAATTATTTTTCACCAATCATTATTTAATTGAGTACAAAATTAATTTGCAGCTACGGTCACATGCGTTGTTACATAATTCCAAATGACAAACGTTGAGAAAAAACAAAAGTTCCTAGTAACATTTTCACTAAATAAGGAAGAAATTAGTATATCATATATAGTCATCACTTTTTTTTGTTTTGAAAATGATAATTATATGATTATATCAGTATCTCAATAAATTGAGCCATACATCAATATTCAATCAATTCATCGCTATAATTAAAAATATTAAAGAAATAAATTATAATAAACCCATAGAAATACCCACAATTTTGAACTGGTTCATGGAACCTCAATCTTACCCATTAAATTAAGATATTTGATGGGGGTTATTACCCCCTTTTTTCCAAGATACCCTCCAAAGCAGCAGTAATTACGCCATTGCCCCGGAAGATCCGCGCATTTCCCAGTCGGGTCGGTTATCCCCAATCCCAACTAGGTTCACGACCCGGCCACGTGGACTTGCTAGATAACGTCGATCTCTTAGTGAGTGAGCCACCAAGATTGCACCACGTGGACCGGAGAGATCCGTACATATGGCCCTATAAATATGGGATATGCTCATTTATTACAGGTATGAACATTTATTACTACAAATATTACTCATGATCGAATTATTCTATCTCGAACACCGTCTGACTTAAGCATCGGAGGGTCTTCACCGGGAACCATCCCGGCTAGACTCACATTTTCTCTATTCTCAGGAACCTCAGCATTTGGGACAAGCTGCTGGATCGAATTCATCCAAGAACCTGGAAGCGTGAGGTAGCATATCAGGATCGAGTATCTCGACCCGAATCAATTGGCGCCGTCTGTGGGAAACTCTAAGAAGATAAGGAGCTCGAGATGGAAGGAGCACCCATAATAAAGGAAACACCACTAAGGCAATATATGCAAATGGTTGAAATGACTAGAGTAGAGCTAGAAAGGTTGATTACTGAAGTTAGCAAGAATGAATTCATAGAATACGAGAAGAGAAATGCTACACTAGTAGTGAGAGAGGGAGCTAACAGGCAGTTGTTCAGGGATACGGAGGTAGCTGAACCGGAGCAAGCGCCTAAAAAGGCAAGGAAATAGAAATTATGTAAGTAGAATGTTACAGGGTGCGGAAAAAGGTACTTGCAGATAGAAAAATTAGCATTGGCATTGATCACAACGGTTCGCAAGCTACGACCTTACTTTCAATCACACCCGATTATGGTGATCACAAACTATCCGCTAAGGCAAGTAATGTCTCGACCCGATGCGTTGGGAACGCTGATTAAGTGGGCGGTCGAGTTGGGAGAGTTCGACGTCCAATACCAGGCGAGGACAACAGTGAAAGCTCAAGTGTTTGTAGATTTTGTGGTAGAGCTAGTAGGGGAACATGAGCAAAACGAATCCGAGACATTGATGTTGCATGTAGATGGATCTACCTCGAACAATGGAGGATCCAGAATTCTTTTTCATGGACCAAAGGACGTGGAGATCGAGGTCGTAGTAAAATTAGATTTCCCCGTCACCAACAATGAAGCGGAGTATGAAGCCTTAATATTGGGGCTGAAGCTAGCCTTCGACATGGGGGTAAGATATTTAGATGTTTATACTGATTCTCAGCTGGTGGCTATGCAGATCGAAGGGTCGTACGAAACAAGGGAGTGGTCGATGACCCAATACCTCACCCAGGTCAAGGAGCTAATGCAAAAGTTTAAAGGTGCTCCATACAACAAATTCCAAGAGGAGAAAATGAGAGAGCTGATGCCTTGTCAAAGGTTGGAACCATGGTCGCAAGGGTCAAGGATAGAAAGATTACAGTAATGATAAAGGAGGCTGCAACAATCGATGAGATGCAGGAAATACAGTATGTTTAGGAAGCATCTTGTTGGAAGACAGAGATTATTGAGTTTCTTAAAAAGGGAGTGATACCAAACGATCCCGTCATGGCCAAAAGGTTGAAGTTTAGGGCAAATAAATACACACTGGTCGGGGACGAATTATACAAAAGGTCACCAAGCGGTCCGTTATTGAAGTGCTTGAACCCCGAATGAGCCGAGTATGTTTTCAGAAATCGATGAAGGAAGTTGTGGAAATCATTCAGGGGGTAGATCCTTAGCCCAAAAAATAGTGAGACAAGGCTACTTCTGGCCGACCCTAGTGAAAGATTCCATGGAATTCGTGAAGAGATGTGAAAGCTGTCAGAAATATGTGACCTTGAGTCATATGCTTGCGATGCCGATGGAACCCATCAAGATAGCTTGTCCATTTGACCAATGGGGGATCGACATTCTAGGACCTTTTCCACTAGCACCTGCCCAGAAAAAGTTTGTGATTGTCGCGGTCGAGTAATTTTCCAAATGGGTGGAAGCTGGGGCCTTGGCAAAAATCTCGAAAAAGAGGTAATCAATTTTGTTTGGAAAAATATTATATGCAGGTTCGGGATCCCAAGAGTATTGATCTCAGATAACGGAACACAATTTCAAGGAAAAGGGATCGTGGCATGGTGTAAAGAGCTGAAGATACAACAAAAATTCACGATCGTAGGTAACCCTCAACCTAATGGTCAAACTGAAGTGACTAATCAAATTTTATTGCAGCATTTGAAGACCAGGTTGGACGGTGGCAAGGGTTGTTGGGTCGAGGATTTGCCTGGAGTGCTATGGGCATACATGACGACCCCAAGAAATTCGACGGGAGAAACCCCTTTTTGCTTGATTTATAGAACCGAGGCTATTATACCAGTTGAGATTAGCGAGGAGACTTCACAGGTTCACGCAGTATGACCCCAAAAAGAAGCAAGCAGCCAAAGAATTCGACCTCGTCACAATGGAAGAAAAGAGGAATCATGCACTTGCAAGATTCTGCACTACAAAAGTCTCATGATGAAGAGTTATAATCGAAAGGTGCGGCCAAGACAATTGCAAGTGGGGGACCTCGTACTTAAGAAGGTCGAAGTATCTAAACATGTGGAAAAATTGGATCCGAGCTGGGAAGGGTTGTACAAAGTGATCAAGTTAAAGAAAAAGGGCACATATCGACTGCAATACTTGCAGGGCAAGGATCTACCTCGACCATGGAACATACACAATCTGAAGAAATTTTACCCTTAGAGTCGGAGTGGGTAGTTAAGGATGTAAATTTTTTACGGGTGTCTTGAAAAAGAGCCTAAAAGTATCTTGATGTAAAGGGAAAACCCGATGATCTGAAAAAGATCCATGCCTGGGAAAGACTATGTCAATGAAAAGTCTGAAAAAGACATTATTTTGCTTTCAATAACGTTTGCGATCGTAGTCAATTAAATCGACCTGAAAAAAGCCACAAATTAAATCGACCTGAAAAGGTCGGATAAACAAAGCCTGAAAAAGGTGATCAATTAAATTGACCTAGAAAAGGTCGAGTAAGTAAAGTCTGAGAAAGGCCATCGAATAAATCGACCTGAAAAAGGTCACCAATTAGATCGACCTGGAAAAGGTCGAGCAAGTAAAGCCTGAGAAAGGCCATCGAATAAATCGACCTAAAAAGGATCACCAATTAGATCGACCTGAAAAAGGTTGAGCAAGCCTGAGAAAGGCTATTGAATAAATCGACCTGAAAAAGAGCGAACAAGGAAAGCCTGAAAAAGGTCGAGATCATGTAGATTTCCTAAGCCTGAAAAAGGCTATCAAAGTAAATCGACCTGCTATATCGTTTTGGAAAAGATTTTAAGGCAGAAAGACTCATAAAGCGATATAAATGGCAAGAAGCAATGGAATCACATGAAAAAGAATAAAGATCCACAACAAAGGTCAAAAGCAGAAAATCATGTATTACGCGATCCAAAAGAAGGATTTTTCATTCGTCAAAATGTGATGACAAAAGTATTTGATCAGCAACCCCACCTGCCATATTGAGAATTTCAAGTAAAGGGTGGGTCACTAATCAAATTCTAGACAAAAATTTCCAACTAAGCCTTTTCTAAGTCTCAGTCTGCCCCTTCGATCTCATCCATGAGCACGTCGAACTCGTTCGGCTCCGGGCCAGGAGGCTCTTCTACCAATGGAGCTTGCAATTTGGCATCTAGGGTGGGATCAAGACGCCCCCGGTGAAAACCTTCGATGAAGCCAACAAGAGTATTGACTTGGGCACAACATAACTCAAAGGCATCAATGGTCGACTTCGCAGTTTTGATTTCCAGAGCGACCCCGAAAGCGGGGGATTTCATGAAGTCGCGGGTTGCAGCAACTCGAGTCTCGGCCAGTAGGGCCTGTTGTTCAGACAAGGAGAGGTACCTGGCTCGACCCTCAACAAGCCCCTCTTCAAACCTCTCAGTGCGACCTCGGGTAAAGCCCTTCTGCTCGCCTTCATCTAAGGCCTTTAGACGAACATCGACTATTTTGCTTGCAGATCTTTGGAGTTGGGCTTCTAGGTCTGCCAATTTGGTCTCGATCGAAGCCTTTAACTCGGATAGTTGGGTCTTAAGGGCATCGACCTCCGTAGTAAGACTTGTATTTGATGCAACTAAAAGCTTCTTATCCTCGTGGAAAGCAGAGCACTTCAAGGACAGGTTGTGCTCGACGGCACAAGCCTACAAAATGGTGATATATCAAAATTTTTCACGAAGCATAATTGGAAGTATAAGAGACCAAAGAAACATTATCTGCATCATGCAATGGGAGAAATGTTCCTCCACCTTAATCGAACACGAATCCTTGCTTTTATTCTTGTGTTTCCGCTTGAGTTTTTTGGAGGATTCCCCTCCTTTTTTGGGACTAGGTTCGACTTCCTCATCCTTCAACCCTGTGGAAGTTGGAATTGGGGTGGTGGCTCGAGCGGAATCCTCAATGACCTCGACCGGCCTAGAAGGATCGACAACATCCTCAGGAGTGGCTGAAACTTGAGACCTACTCCCCACGGCCTCAATAGGTACTTCCGCAGTTGGGGTCGCAGAGGAGCTTTCTTTAGTCTCATCAAACTCAATAAGGACGTGTGGGGGGAGGGTGCCCAGCATCTTGCGGATCCGGTTAAGTGTCTGAGCATTCATCACGATATCAGCTGAAATAAGAGAAGTCATATTAGAAAAAGAGCGATCACAAGAGCATGTAAAGCAATAAGAAATTTGGCATCACCTAATGAGCCCCTAACTCGAAGGGGGCCCAGAGTGAGACCAGCAAGCTTTAGCACCTGCTCCTCTAAAAGAGGTTTATGCTTGTAATAATATAGGGTAATCATATGAATAAGGTCGCCCTCCAGACCACCACCTTAGGATTCAGGGGATGGTTTTGTAATCCGCCAATCTGTTCAAAAAGGCCAAGGGAGACCAGGGGGAGGTCGAACAAAAATATATCGACTTTTCCAAGGACCAATGTTCGAAGGGAGGTCGTCTAACAACCTACAGTCAGAGCGAGTGGCAAGATAAAAGAAGCCCCTCTCGCCCGATTTTTTTGGATTTGGAAAAACTATACAAGGACCAAAAGTTATCAAAGGACGGCTCGAGGTCGTAATAATGCATAATAATATAGAATAATACAATGTAGAATAATATAGAATAACATCCTAAACCTCTAAGGATGAGAGCTATTGGTCGAGCTAGAGGGAAGCGAAGCCTAGCGTCGAGATGGCTAAGGGAGAAGGCACTGAAACCTTGAGGAGGTAGATGCATTCTGTCAAAGGATCTTGGAAGAAGAACCTCATAATCATTGGGGATGAAGTATTTGGCCCTTAGGCGGTCAATGAGAGTCTTAACTGTGCTAACTATCCCGGCCCAAGGACTTCTATTTAACATATTTTGGAACCTAACAAAGGTGGGCACCTCGTCAGGCTCGAGGGCAGCTACCTCAGGCTCGGCCTCTAAAGGGTTATCTCAACCTTCTTCTAGATGTACTTCCAAGGGATCGACGCTCTCGTCATGACGGATTTCTATGGCCGCATTTCCAGCATTGCTAGGAGGGGCCGGAAAGTCATCTACAATCTCTAGAGGTGGTTCATCGACTAGAACCCCGCGGGGGAATCGCGGTCGATGTGAGAGGGGACACCTGGTCCAACATGCTCTAGGGATGCGGGTGAAGTCGCAGAAGAGCCTGAGCTGGAAGAGCTCCAACTAGAAGAAGAGGAGCTAGAAGAAGCCATTGATACCTCAGACAGGAGATCGAAGATGAGGGTCGCTGGAGAGCAGTGCGTTGACGGATGAAAAATGAAGTCAAAAGGGCATGTATAGAGGGTTGGCATGAAAAAGCGCGCCTATTGATGCACGACTGATGAGCTGACACGTCGCCTCGATCTGACGGTTATAAACGCTGCAAGGAAATGAAACGTTTCGACTTCTTCGAGCCAGTAACGAATACTCAAAGAAGTGGGGGAGTAATGATGGGGGTTATTCCCCCTTTTTTCCAAGAATACCCTCTAAAACAGCAGTAATTACACCATTACCTCGAAAGATCCGCACATTTCCTAGTCGGGTCGGTTATCTCCGACCCAACCTGGGTTCGCGACCCGGCCACGTGGACTTGCTAGATAACGTTGATCTCTTAGTGAGTGAGCCGCCAAGATTGCGCCACGTGAACCGGAGAGATCCGTACATATGACCCTATAAATATGGGATATGCTCATTTATTATAGATATGTACATTTATTACTACAAATATTACTCGTGATCTAATTATTCTATCTTGAACACCGTCTGACTTAAGCATTGGAGGGTTTTCGCCGAGGACCATCCCGACTAGATTCACGTTTGCTCTCTTCTCAGAAATCTCAGCATCTGGGACGAACTGCTGGATTGAATTCATCCAAGAACCTGGAAATGTGAGGTAGAATATCAGGATCGAGTATCTCAACCCGAATCAATATTATTGATTAATCAGGACTGATATTGATCATAACTAAAATGAAATAGACGACAAAAATAGTAATCCTTTTGAATATTGAGGCGTCTACATTGGATACCACATTTGTTGTTGTGCAATTATATATAGGAAGACAGAGAGAGAAGATGACAAGTTATAATGTGAGAGACATTGACAAATCATTCACTGCATACATATGTGGTCACAAAATTACATGGTTGCCTCTTACAACTATTAACCTATTATTCCATTCAACGTTTTTTTTTTTTTTTTGGCAATATCAGTTTGTCTAAATGAAACACTGTCGTTAATTTCTTCAAACTTTTAGGTACAATTTACATAAAATTCAATACAAGAAAATGACTTAATAACAAAAAAAAAAAATAAGCGTCAAACTAATCAATTAGTAAATAAATTTTTTGTTATTGATCTACATTATTTAATACAAAAAAATTACTTACTAATAAATTTAGCAACGAAATTACTAATGAATTTAGTAACGAATTATTTAAAATATATATTAAATAGTATAGATTAACAATTAGAATTTTACTTGTTAATTAGCTCGACGTTGATTTTAGCATCGAAATTTTTTGCAGTTATTGAGCTATTTTCCTATAGTAATTCTTGCTCAGATGAGATTTGATCAGCAAACTTGATTTGGGCCCAGAATTCTATGGAACTAAGACAACATGGGAGTACTTTTGAAGGTTTAATGCAATTTACCTCCCTGTGATAATGCAAAAGAGCAAATTACCCCTATGAAAAAAAAAATAACAATTTGTCTCCTTATATCCCTAGACAGAGAGGTAAATTATTCTATTTTAAAAAACACGGGGAGGTAAATTGATTCATTTTAAAAAATATAGGAAGGTAATTTACTATTTTATTTTTCATAGGGGGATAATTTATTCATTTGCAATATCACAGGGGGTTGCTCGCATTTTTCTCGTACTTGTGAATGAATTACAAGACCTAAATGGGATGTCTTTTTTGTTTCTTCTGCAGCCAGTGGGAGAAGGTTTGGAGGGTGTTCATGTCAGCCCTGTAATGTTTTTGTGTGAACTCAAGGAGGGCTGGCCATGTGAAGTCTGGATATAATCTTGGGTGATTGGAATCCACCAATTCATGTGGTGGGCTCACCACTTTGTCCTTTTTCGGACAAAGAAAGAAAGCAAGTGATTTCCTAGGACACTTGCTGTTCACCACTGCCCTGTGCAAGCAGCTCTTGTATCTCCCATTTGAGAGTGCCTGATTAGCCAAGAAAGCATGCAATGACAAAAGTTAATTCACGAAAAGAAAAACCCTTAATAGTTTCATCTATTGTTAGTCATGATACATCTATTCAACTTACCATGAATGTATCACCTATGTTGACAACAAAAGCATTGGAGTTGGGAGGTATCGATCGCCATTCGTTGTCGACAAACACTTGGAGTCCGCCGATGTTGTCTTGGTGGAGGATGGTGACTGATGTCGGATCACAATGAGGTCCGGTGCCTAGGGTTTCGTTTGGCTTCTAGCACGGTGGATAGTAGTTTAATCTCATTATTGATTCATTTTCTTTGAAAAACTCCTCGAAATGAGTATAGGTTAGACCCAGGCTCATGGCCAAGAGTTCCATAAGCCTCGTTGAAAGTGTGTTCATTGCACTACAATAGTCTTCGTAGACTTTCCTGCACATATATATGGATTGAAATGATTGAATATTTTGAAAGTATTGTCCTAGCAAACATAGTGTTACTATTAGCTTCTTCATCTCACTTTGTACGTATCTGATTTGACCAAACTCAAATCAATAAGCAGATAAAATTATATTTGCTTTTGATTGTTCTATAGTAATACTAAAACAAGGATAATGGATATTTGTTGTATGATTAATTCAATGGTCAAATCAAGTTCGGACAATATTTTTTCTTTTTATATTGGCAAAATTATATTTTTTAGTCCTGTAACTTTAGGTAATTAGCACTTTTGGTCTTGTAACTTACTCCATTTACACATTTAGTCTTCTTTTTTTTACTAATTTAGTCCAACACATATAAATTTGGTCCTTTTTTGGCAAATATAGTCCTGTGTTAACAAATTTGGTTCTGTCGACATTTAGTTACAAGATCAAAAATGAGATTTACTCAAGTGAGAATGGGATTAAAATTGCCAATACATGACTAAATTTATCAAAAAAATAATCAAATGTGAGATGTTTAACACTAAATTCGTCAAAAAAAGAACTAAATGTATAAGTGTAGTAAGTTACAGGACCAAAAATGCTAATGGCCTAAAGTTACAGGACCAAAAATATAATTTTGCCTTTTATATTTATCAACTCACACAAATGTTTAGTTCTTATTCCAAATATGAGTACCTTTATTAGCGACATATATCAATAATTTGTCTTATATATTAGAAAACACTTCAAGAATTAAACAAAATTTCCATACCCTAAGTGTGCAAAATCTTCACCCAAAGTCCTGCAAAAGTAGTCTTTAACCATGTGAGAAGAGCCCTTTTCTGCATAATACTCAAAGGAGAGAGTTTCTTTCCATGGCAGCTTAGAGGAGAACCTTCCTGTGAAGCTACTAGCATAACCACAATGCTCACCGAGTTTCCTCTGAGCCTTCTGCTTCTTTTCAAGTGGCTGTTCGAAGAACTCATCCATATAACAATGAGCATCGGCTATGAGACCGACATCAACACCGTGGTTGACCACTAGAAAGAAACCATGCTGCTTGCATGCCTGGCCGACCAGCTCGGTTGCCCTAGCCGATGCAATAAGGTCACCAGCGAGGAAGCCAGTTAGGTCAATGAGCGGAACATGGAGGTCTGACGGGCTAGGTCGAGGCTTCTCGTGATCGGGCCATATGAATTGTGGGGGTATGTGGGATTGGTGTAGGATCACCGTTGCATCGAATATTAGGGTTTTTTCGTGTTGGTTTTTGTGTTTGGTGGCATGGTGAGTCATGGAGGAGGATTGGTTCTTGATCATGCAAGGGATGGTCATTGCATGAGGTTTTTGTGAATTATAGGAGATTTTTAGGATTAATTCTTGAGGAAATATGTGTGGGGAGAAAGTAGGGTTGGGGAAGTACTAGGAGAGGGATATATAGTGTGGTGAGGGAGTTGAGATGAAGGGAAAACATAGCCCTTTTATAGGGGCAATAGGTGTGTATATATATATTCGGTTCGATCAAGTTCAAACTAATAATTATTATATTTTGAACTTATACTATGAAGGTTGAATTTGATACAATTTGATTTGAACTATAATTTTCTTAACAAGATCCAGAAAATTGCACTGAGAGAAAGAGGCGCGGAGGGAGAAAAAAGAACAGGTGAATAGTAAGAAAATTAAATTCGAAAGTATGTTGTAAAGGAAAAGCCAAGAATTAACGTGTGTCTATATATAGAGAGAAAAGTTTATTAACAATTGAAAATTTTAGTTTAAATCCAATTTAATTTGATTTTTAAACTAATAATACATTCAGTGTATATGTGTATATCTACACTTATATAATATAATTAATTACGTTCGATAAAACCCGATCCCGACTATGATTTTCAAGTGGGAATTTCTATAGTGAAGTCCCAATGTCCCCTAACACAAACAAAAGAAAATATAGGATATATTTTTTTTTTCTTTAAAAGAGGATCAAAGTTGGTTCTCCAACTGCTCGTGTGGAACTCAAACCCCATAATCTAGAAAGGGGGCAGGATTATTATGTCCGAAAAGGGCAGAACCTTTCATGTGGTATGACCCATTAATGGTAGAGGAAAATCTTTGGGAGCACAAAAGTCCAGCAGAGCTGCTCATGGCTTTGCTGTGACCATCCAAACAACAACATGAAAACCCTAAGGTAATAATGGTTGAGATAATGTCAATTATTTGATGAGGTTCCCATTTTGATTTTAGGACAACCTATGTATATGGGATCCTCGTAGAAAGACCACTTGTGTGGTTAAGGATTATTGTCGGTAATTCATTAGTTACCGTTTCATGCAACTTGGGATGATTTGTCGTTTGCCCTATTTCCAAACAACTACGGTTGCCACGTGAAGGGCATTTTGAAACATGAAGGTTTGTCGATCTTTTATTTTTAATTATATTTTAATTAACAGCGTAACAATACACTCGATGGGTATATATATAAATAGGAAAAATTATTTTTTTAGTTTGTTAAGTATGCTCAATATTAATTTTAGTCCGATAATTATATTCATTTTTTTATAAGTTCAGTAACTTGCAAAATGGATGAGATTTAGTCCGAACTAGGATTTTTGCTCAATTTTCCGACGATATTTTAAAAATTAGCCGAAAAATGCCCACTTGGCAACTATTTAGTTAATTTTCGACAACTTAGACACGTGTATAGCCACATGTAATGACACATGACCATTAATGCTGACTGGATAATATTTAAAATATCATAATTCCCAATAAAATATATAAAATTTTAATTAATTATAAAAATTGTATTTAGTTAAACGTATTTTATTAATTAAGTTTTTCTTAATTTTTTTAATGATATTTAATTAAATTAATTAAAATATATTATTATTTTTTTCCTGCAGGGGCGGCAATGCCGCTGCAGAACCTCAGCTCTGGGCAACGCCGTCACCCAAATCTGTTATGGTATGGGCGACTGGTGTTGTCCAGATTGGGAGGCGACGACACCTTCAACACCGTCGCCCCTTTATGTGGGGGGCGGCAGGGGATGGGGAGGAAGGTCGGCGGTGGGGAAGGGGGAGGGAGGGTAGGCGGCGGGGGGCGGGCATGGGGTGGGGGGTTAATTTTTTAAATAATAATTCTATTTTTATAAATTATAAAATATATATATATAATAATTTAAATTAAAATCAACCTCATTTCAATTGTCACATAGGCTTAAAAATTCTCAAAATATGTCCATGTAATATTTCCGGTCAAGAAAGCAAAAATCGACAACCGGAGAACTAAATCTCATCAATTTTGTAAGTTACTGGACTTAGAAAAAAATGAACATAATTACCGTCTAAAATTAATATTAGTCATATAACGGATCGGACTAAAAAAATAATTTTCTCATATAAATACTTAAGAAGTATATGTTGATATAAAATTTCTTGGAATAAATTATCAATTAAAAAACACAAAATAAATTTTCTAATAATTGGGTTCCAAATTCAATAAAGTCCATATAATTTGGGCTTTATATGTTTTTATTGATAATAAATTCTCAATAAAGCCATATAAAATTTGGATCTTATGCTTCTTGATAGATCGATTCAAGATATATACGCATTTTCAATTATTTTGGGTTAAGTAATTGTGACAAAACATGTTCAAATACAATCAATTAGTTGATGGATCCATATCAAAGCAGTCAACGGTGTTCAAACCCAATAATAATAAGCTCAAACTGCAAGTCAAGCCTTCTTATGTCTCTAAAGAAGGGGTCTTCACCACACGCACACAAAAAATCAAAAGAACTCAAGTTCAATTACGCTATCTGCCACGACGAAGCTCTACAACCGCAAAGGTTCCACGTCTTTCTTGGCATCAAATCGTCAAGCATGGATACCAAATTTCAAAGTGACACGTTATTTGCTCTATAAATTCAGAGGAGATTACAAATCCACATCCAAGAACAAACTTCAAACCCTGAAATCAACATTTGGGCGAAAAATCAGGGGATACCTTCACTTCACAGATCGTAACATTTTTTTTTTAAATTAATAAATTTATTTTGTCCATATCTTTTCTTGTCTCATAATTTATTATCGTAACACTTTCTTTTATTTAAATTAATAAATTTATTTTGTCCATATCTTTTCTTGTCTCATTATTCTCTATGAACAATATAAACATTTAATGTTTATTAATTTTTATCAGTTTCGTTCAATTATTCGTTTTATTTATTTATTTAAATAAATATAATAAAACTTTAAAAAGTCACATGCATTCTATTTAATATTGTACACAACACTTTCCATAAAACTTTAGATGAAAATTAAACTAATTAAACCTGGACAAATTTGCACACTTATCCTCTCAAACCACTTAAGTTGATCTGCTATATTAGAAATAAATTCCCATAACTATCCATATGCCGAGTGTTGGATAAATTACATCCGCGTATCCTAAAATTTAATCTAATTGTAAATATATATCTATGTTAAATTTATAATTATTTTTCTTGAGGTTTGTAAAATATTTTTGGCCAATCGAAAGAGTGCGAAAATATTTAAATACCCTCGCTCTTTTCCGACTGAAAGATAAAAGAATTATTATTAAACATAATTTGATGAAATGACCAAAATATAATGCCCAAAATAGATAACAACATATTCTGTTTCTTAGGCCAATCTTTTTTTTTTTTTTTTTTTTAGTGAAGGTAAATTGTATTAATAAGATAAATAATTAGGCCAAATTTTGGAGTGTGTAAATGTAATTTACCTTACCAATGTTAGAGTGAACTTGCTCAAACTAAAATAGTCTCCACATGTACGGGTGGCACCGCGCGAGTTTGGAGCAGGTTTGTCAAAATTTGAGATTCATCCCGTCAAGAAAATTTAGGATCGGATTCGACCCCGGACCCAGGACTCGCTGGGTTGCACCCCATAAATTCAGTTAGTATTTTTAAATTATTAAAAATATAATTTTTTAAAATAATACTATCATAATTTTATAAATATAAGACAATAATATTATTAAAATTTTTGAAAGGTTAATTTACTTTTTGTAAATTTATATGTGCATGTCTCAGGCCTTGAAATATTAAAAATTTTTAGAATATATGATATTTATATAAATATTAAAACGTTTATAAACTATTCATATTATTATTTTAATTTATAAAAACATTAACTTTATGTATTATATGTAAGTATAAATATTTTTTATAATATATTTTATATAAATATATATAAAATCGAAAAAAAATCACTGGGACAATCTGAATCCAAACATAAAAATCTAGGTCCACTTAAAGTTTCAAAACCTGCTCTAACTGAGTGGATCCGATCCAACCCGAACCCAATGACATCACTAGCTATATGATTACCTACTTATCTTTGGAAAATATCACATCATTAAAACCAATTAGTAAGAGTCAACACAACTTGTAGATCACTAGATCTTTAACAATCAACTGCATATGTAAGTGCACACTATATATGCTAAAAGTGGATAAAATAATGGATTTGATTGATTGTCAAACCAAGTTGATAGATCATGGGGGACACAAAATTGCAAGTCAAGAAAACAAAGTTTTGTAATATTCTTCGATATTCCAATTATGTGCATGCAATTGGCCCTTCAATAACAAGAAACAACTCCCCTTCATTTTTTTTAAAGTATTTCAAATCTATTATTATAAATTGATTTTAATCATATATGAATGTATGTATAGAAAATAAAAAATAAAGAGAGTTGCAAAATACAAAATTATTATGATTTGGAGAATTTTTCGTCGTTCACGGCTCCCCAAAAATTTGTTTCTGTTAGAATCGTTTCAAGTAAATTACAATAAAAGGTCATATATCAATATTATTTATGCTAGGATACCGGACTCCAGCAAAATCAACTAAAGAGAAGTATATATAAAGATGGTTGCACATGAAGTTGTTATGTTCTTATACCTAGGTCCACTTCCAATCTTTACATTTAAACATGAAGTTTCGTTTTACGATATATTTTGAGTTAATAAATATTAAAAATTATACTTGATGTGAGCAAAAAGATCTCTCGGACTTGAACGAAGTGGGCTAGAATTTTTGCGGATTTGGAAAAGGAACCTGCAAAAAAAGCATTAGCACTCCGACGCTCAAGTCAGTAAACAATTTTGAAATAAATAAGGAAAAACTGCATGCGCCCCCTGTGAAATAGGTAAAATGCAAAAAACCTACATGTGTCAAAGGAATAGCCTAAAAAGATCCTGTGAAACCATATACCCTGCAAAAAACACCCTCTCCATCCAAAATTGACGGAGTTTGAAGGAGACGCTCCTGGCTTGCATTGGGGCTTGTTTCTTCACGCTTTTTTAGATTGAAAAATCTCAACATGGATTAAATTGCCCTTCTCAACATTTACAAATACCACCTACGTTTCTTTCTACATGACACTCATCCATTTCAACAGATTGAAGGCTACTGCAGCAAAATTGTTCCTCCAAGTAAAAAAGTTATTCTTTCCAATTTTTAATATAGGTTTTAAAATATATTATTTGTTATTTTTATTGTAATTCTAGAAGATCTACATCCAAAAATGAAAAATTAGATTTGAGATACAAAAATCCAAAGTGCTTTTGCCACAAAAATGCAGCAATTAGGGTTGTAGGTAGCTAAGGAAAGTGAGGGAAAATAATTCTGTAATTGTAACACAAATGAATGCAATTTTTTTATTGGTTGGACCCAATTATTGTTAATGACAAAGCTGCACAGTCAAGCTCAACACAGACGTTAACATACGGATAAGAGGTACAATCGAGAAGTGCAAATGTAGTGGACCCTTTTCCAAAATTGTTGTCTATATGTTATGATTTGACCTCAAATATGAAGAAATTAGAGGCAAATGAAAGAATTTTCAAAGGCATTATTTTTTGTTATTCTTATTCTGGTTGTTGCATTATTAATGAAGTAGTTTTTGTGTACTTAACAATTTGGCATTAAGTGGACTTTTTGTTGTATTTGTTTTAGCACCTACATGAGAACAACTGTTTTAGCACTTGTATTTGTTCAGACTGAAACCAAAAACACTTCCTCCCAAACTGAAACAACTAACTACAATCCATTAATTTATCCCAAACTGAAACAACTAAAAAAATTTCATTAATTCATCCAAGAATGCCAAAACAACTGACTACAATCCATTAATTCATCCCAACAATGCCAAAATGCCAAATGTAAAGTGTGAAGTACATCTTCTAGGTTTGAAATACTGAAATACATTCCAATAATAAACATAACCAAAAAACAAACATTTTCAGGATACCATCATTCTCAAAAACACTTGAAACTGTTCTGATTACAGACAACAGTTAGCACAAAAATCTTACAAAACTACCAACAAGCTGTCACTTTTTTGCTCTGACTTGGCTTGTATGATGCTGGAAGGTTCTTAAGTTGTGATTGAAAAATACTTTGCCTGTTTGTTGAGCAACATTCCCTTTGAAATGTTGTTGAACTGCTTGAACCATCAGTGATCTTCTGTAATTTGGATGTTCTGGAAACTGAAAGCAATTGCTTTCTTCATCTTGGCACTTGTGGTGGGGGCCTTCATGAAAACTCAGTGGGGGGGGGGGGGGGGGGGGCTATAAGTTACAAGTACAGTGAGATTGGAGAATTACCTTTCAAAATTCACATTAGTGTCTATTAGAGAATATGAAATACCTGATTGTTGTTGCAGGGTGGGGGAACCTGAAATGGGCTTCTAAACTGAATTGTTTCTTCTCTTTGAAAAGGATTTGAAGGCCTTGGGGTCTCCTTAACCTCTATAAAATGGCAGAAGGTGGGGGCCTTTGACCACTAGTCATTGGTTGAGTAAAAGCTTGTCTTGAATGGGGAGGCATGTGGAATGATGTGACAAGTCCTTAAGACAGGATTCCAACATTGTCACTTTCAGTTTGGGAATATATTTTGGGGCATTTGCAACATGAACAAAATGCATCATTGATCCTTTGAATCTATAAACCAACTCGGAAGACTGATTGAGCACTTGAAAGGCATAATCATCTGAAAAGTGTGAAATCTACAACGAACAATTTAAAGTGTCAAAATTAAAGCTGAGAAATCAACTAAAATTGAAACTGAGTTTCTATTAAACCTCTTCAGTCTGAGTTTTTGTTTCAGGTGGACTTTGCTCATCCTGTTCTCTTCCTGCCCAATTTCAGAATTATTCTGCAAACAAGAGTATAAGTACTGAAATAAATACTGTAAACAAGACAACAAAAATCAAATGAATACTATAAACAAGAAGTTCACCACCTGTGTGTTGTTGGAATTGGGATGAGGAGGATTTGTACAACTCCTTTTGTTATGCCCCGTTCTCCCACAAATTGTACAAGTGTGAGACAAACCCCTTCTTGAGACCACTCCATCTCTAATGTCATTGCCATCCATCCTTCTGACTTTCTTAGGTCTTCCAGGTTTTGATTTGACTTGAGGAGGCTCAACAGTACCCAATGGTGACTCCTCAAAATCATGCATTCCAGGCATAGGATTTATCATATGCCTATAAACTCTTAAGTAAGCTTCTTTCTTGAAACAGTCATCCACATAATTCTCCACATTCAGTCTATGATAGCTGATGGATTCAATTGCATGACAACAAGGGAATCCTACCAACTGAAACATTCCACGAGAGCAGTCTCCATCCTTATATATACAGTATGGCTTTCCATAAAGTGTTGCACTTCAAACTTGTCTTCACCAGCCTAACTTGGAAAATAATTTCCACTTTCATGCATTTGCCTCTCAATCTTTTTGCAAATATTAGGGCAAATAACACCCTCATATCTCTCCATCTCTTGCCTTTTTACTTGAATTCTAGTTGTCAACTTCCTTCTGATGGTCTCAAACATATCAATAATGGGTTGTTCCCTTGCATCTAAAATGTAGTTGTTGAAAGACTCTGAAATATTGTTGACCAATGTATCACATTTGGTCCTTGCAGGGAAAAAACACCTTGCCCAGTGATGAGCAGGGATCTCACTTAAACAGTCATGGCCAGTTTCATCTTCAGGGCATTTTTTATGCATCATTCTTTCAATCTCTTTCATCACCCTCAAATGTTGTTTAACATTATATGTTGAAGCAGCCTTCCAAAATAATTTCTTCAGTTCCTGCCCTTTAAATTTTCCCTTGATTGTTGTACATATGTCTTAGACAAAACTTGTGTTCAGCATTAGGTGCTAAACTAAAACCCCTCAAAGATACAAGTTCATCTTCATCTCCATCATCACTAAACCACCCACTCTCTATATTATTTCTATCATCTTCCTCTCTCTGTTATCTTTCTGCTTGTCTTTTTCTTCTTTTGTCCTCTCAAGAAAGCCCTCATTGTCTCAAAAAGTCTTCTAGCATGGCCATCTAGCCTCCTCTGGAAGATATCATCATCAAGTGGACCTACTAAATCCTCTAGCATCTATGAAGAACATTGGGATGCTGAGGAATCAAAGCCACAAGATTCTGAATCATGCCCACCCTCATCACTCAACCCTTCTATTGGTGGATATGGGGGGGGGGGGGTTCAAGTGCATTCTCAGGTTTATGGCGTATTTCTGGTGTCTGTTCAGGTTCAGTGGGGTTTTCAAGTGCATGTTCAGGTTCATGGGGTATTTCTGGTGTCTATTCAGGTTCATGGGGCATTTCTGGTGTCTGTTCAGGTTCAGGTTGATTTTCAGTTGTCTGTCCAAGTTCAGCTTGGTTTTCAAATGCCTGTCCAAGTTTAGGTTAGTTTTCAGGTTCATTGGTGGTTTGGGGATTTTCTTGGACATTTTCAGTTTTAAAATAAGGCTGGAATTGGTCATTTTCAGTTGCATAATCAGGTTCAAATGATCTTTTTCAATTGAAAAATCAGGTTCAATTTGGTCAGTTTCAGTTGCAACTTCAAGTTCAATTTGGACATTAGTTTCTGGTTGGTTATGAAAGGGTAATGAAGGTATTTGTTAATCTATTGGAATTATAATACCCTAAATTATCAATCACCAATAGAAGGCCTTGTTTTTCTTCAATGTATAGTGGTATTACCTCCAAACCCCTATATGCCCTCAATTCAAAGGCCTAATACCATTATCCAAATTAAGCCCAGGAAGAGAATAATATACAACAATATTCAAACCCTTACTCCCTCATTTAGTATACATATCAATTATATCCCCATAATATAACCTTTCCCTATCTACTCTTGGAAGCCACATCCTAATGCCACCCACATACTTAATAGTTGGTACCCACTCAAGTACTCCACCAATCCATACATCAAAGTCAGCATAATCAGGCAATATCATGCTGCATATTAGAAAAATAACCTATCATTACTCATATAATTTAGGCTACAGAATCAATTAAAGTTACTTTAGTAATGGGGTGGGGACAAGAAACGGAGGGGGCCAACAGACAATGAAACTTATTAAATTACATCACAAAACTAATGGGGTGGGACCATCATGTAGTACAATTCAAATATAAACTAACATCAACAGACAAATAATCAAATACAACTAAAATATTAACCAACATCAACAACATTCAAGAATATACCAAACCAGCAAAAACATGGGGACCAATATTTTAAAGAACCAAAAAATATACAGAACCACAAACACATTGGGACCAATGTTCAACAGAACTACATAGAAAGATTGTCTAACACAATAAAGCCAAAAGTGAAGCATACTAACCTAAAATATAACTATCAGTCCGCCAGCATAGAACACAGTAAAAAGGTTCGTCCTTTTTTCAAATAACAAAAACCCGGAAAACCAAA
This sequence comes from Sesamum alatum, assembly GCA_034509735.1. Lineage (NCBI taxonomy): Eukaryota > Viridiplantae > Streptophyta > Magnoliopsida > Lamiales > Pedaliaceae > Sesamum > Sesamum alatum. Next base: position 18,316,216 of record JACGWO010000003.1, read on the forward strand.
ATTAATCAACAAAAGATAACAAAAATTCAAATACTTGGTATTATATCACTATACTTAAGAAAAATAACATAAAATATAAGACTTAAATTATTACCTTCAAATCGCCTTGCTGTTCGACCGCAATCTTTAGATCGCCTTGGATATTCGCCTTTGACATTAATCAACACTCTATTTTAGTTGGTTTTCACTCGATCTTTACTACACTTTCTGCCTAAAAAGATTTCACACCAGAAAATTACACGAACCCTGACTTTTTTTCGCCCCAAAACCCTATCCCCAAATCTGGTTCTCTCACTTCGTAAAAGTTGAAGTGTTAAAATTTCTTTTTTACTGAGATAAGTAACGAGGGAAAAACGGGCATTTTTTTCTCCCGCTAACGCCGTCAGAGTTGACTAACAGAATGGAGACATGAGCAATAATAAATTGAACACAGGGTTTTTTTGCAGATGTATTTAACATTAGGTGTTTTTTGCAAATAAATCAAAACACAGGGTTTTTTTTTTGGTTATTATCCCAATAAATAAGCTTGAATGTAAGGAGAAATTTAACTTCATAAAGCAGTGATACTAAGCGTCAAGTATGCTAAGTGTAATTCAAAGAGAAATTTGGAGATCAAGAGTGTAGAAAGATGCTACTTGCCGAACCAGGAGGGCTAGTATTATAAAGAGAGTTACTTAAAGTAAGAGTTCTGGGGAGTTAGGACTCCTTGGGGGCTTGACCAACGCCTCCTTAGAATCCCTTCGGGACTTGCCTCCTAAAGGGGGAAGCAGTTGAGAGATCTACCCTAGATAAGGGGGAATGTTTGGATAATCCTCATCCAAACTTCCTTGACTAGGTCTATCTCTTCTTCTGCAGATCCTTCCTTCGCATGTCTTTTCCTCCTAGGCCTAGATGGGCCTCCTTTCTTTACACGGGCTTTGGTCCCTGCCCTTAGAGAGGGCTTGGCCTGCTTCCTTGAGTGGGTTGGTCCTGAATTTCCCAGGTGGGCCTTAGGAAAGCTACTGGGTACTTCCCTTGAGTTTAGACTTTGTTAGTGGACCATACAACTAGTTTGGGGCCGCAAATATGGGCCAACCTTTGTTAGGGCATATCAATCAGCCCCCCACCCTCCCGGGGAGGGAACTCCTTCACTCTTCTTTAGAGTAGGAGTCCTTCTGGAGGTCCAAAGATGGGACCCCCATCTCTTGGGAGTGTGCCCGTCCATGCTTCATCACCCCTCTACCTTCCAAGTGTAAGGCCTTCCTTGTTACTAAGAGAAAGTCAGCAGCTTTTTGGGGCGCAAGGCCTCTTTCATCATTAAGGAAGGGCAGACAACTTTCTTAGGCCTCAAGACCCTAGCCTTAGCCCAACAATGATGGCTAAGGTTGATTTAATATTTTGGCGCATCAACGCCTTGAAAGACGAGTGCTGGACACCAGGCGCCTGACGTGGGGGGTGGTTTTTGATAACCGCCCACGTCTGTTACCCGCACGCCTTATGTAACGGCCCAGTGGAGGGTTGTTACCTGTATGTACCTTAAGTAACTGCAATTTTTCCTTCTCTACCCCTGTAACCACGCGCATAAGGACCTCCTCATGCCTCATTCCCCTCTTCCCCACGTCTTTTGAAAGAGAGAGCTAAAGCCTTCATAACTTGTAAGTTATCTTCTTCCTCTACCTGTTGTCTTTCTACCACTGTTATTTCTCTCCCTTTTCTTTTTGGAATGAGAATGTCTTCTTCCTCTACCCCTTTTGATGAGTCTATACGTTATGTGGGGGCAAGGCACATAGGTGATGATCCTTCTAAGGCCACTTCTGGACCCACGGCCCATGGCTCGGCAGCTATCCGTATGCTCGAAGGTGGAGCATTAGGCAACTTTCACGGCCTTCAAGGCGTCTGATAGATGAATCAGAAGAGGAGGACAAAGAGAAAGGAGAGGAGGAAGAGGAGATTGAGGGCTCTGAGGGGGAAAGCCAAGTAGGAGAGGAAGCGGAGGGTTCCTCCCCAGAGGAGGTGAAGGTGGCGTCTGAGTAGGAAGAGAAAGGGAGGGAAGTGAGCCCAACTGAGGTAGGTAGATCCTCTTCCTCCTCCAATGCCGCCATCGCCTTGAGGGAGGAGTTTGCCATCCCCCATGATTTTGATATTTATATCCCTTTTCCTGTTGATGTGCCCGATCGTCCTCCTAAAGAATGTTTGAGTTTTTTCTTGGCCCAACTGCAGGCAGGTCTTAGGTTTCCTGTACCCTTCTTCTACCAGGACGTTTCTAACTTGTACCAAGTTCCCTTGAACCAATTGAGTCCCAACTCCTTCCGTTTTCTTGCCAGCTTTGCTATGATCTTAATCTACAACGAGGTGCCCATTATGGGCGAACATTTCTTCTTATGCTTTCATTTGAAGACGTCAGAGCCGGGGCCCTTTCATTTCTCTCCTCGTCAGGAAGTTAGTTTTCTGTCGGCCCTCAGTGCCCCCAATCGTTGGAAGGGTACCTTTTTCTTTGTCCGCCTCTCTGAGCCTTGGTCCTTCCCTATTCGATGGATCATAGATCCTCCTCTTGTCCTTTTCCTTTTCGATAAAGGAACAACCAGCCACCTTCTCTTCTTCCCTGGCAGAGTTGAATCGCCAACCCTACGCTATTAGGGATATGATTGATGAGAGGCTTCTCTCGTGGTTTGGGCTGAGTCCCAAGGAGGTCAAGTATGCTAAGTGTAATTCAAAGTGTAGAGAGACATTACCTGCCCAGCCAGGAGAGCTGGTATTTATAAAAAGAATTCCTTAAAATAGGAGAGTTTCGGGGAGTTAGGGCTCTTGGGGGCTTGACCGACGCCTCCTTAGAGTCTCATCAGGATTGGCCTCCTAAAGAGGGAGGCGATTGCGAGATCCGCCCTAGATAAGGGGGAATGTTTGAATAATCCTCATCCAAACTTCCTTTACTGGGTCTATCTCTTCTTCCGTGGGTCCTTCTTTTGTAGGTCTTTTATTCCTAGGCCCAGATGGGCCTCCTCCCCCTACACGGGCCTTGCTCCCTCTCCTTGGAGAGGGCCTGGACTGCTTCCTTGAGTGAGCTGGTCTTGGATTTTCCAGGTGGGCCTTTGGAGGTTACAAGGTCCTTCCCTTGGGCTTAGACTTTGTTAGTGGACCATATAACTAGCTTGGGCCGCGAATACGGCCCAACCTTTTTTAGGGCATATCAATACTGAAAACTTTCAGAAACATTATAAAAGAAATTGTAATGTCAGAAAAATATACAAAATAATATAAATAAAACGACTAGATTGATCGATGTCTTTATTACATTGATACATATATATTATTATTAGACTTCACAGTAACGCATTATATTAATTAGTATTAAATAAAATGTTTATTGCATGATACAAAGAATATTCATATATTCATCATTAGGAAAGATAAGTATCATGCTATAAAATTAGAAAAAGTCAAGAGTTTAGAAAAGAACTTTATTAAGTGGATAAATGTATTGTAGAAAACTAGATAATTTCAAAAAACTAACATGTTTCTATTTTCATTGAATGAAAAATCAAATTTTCCCCCAATTTTCATTTGTACTAATGATGATCGTTTGGTCGTTACTTGACCTCCAAGAGATTGTAGGGAATAAATTTGAAATAAACACACACCTAAAAGGTCTTGGAGCCTCTCCCAACAAGAACACTCTAACGATTAACTTAATTATGATATGAAGGTCATTTATGGGGCAAGAATAAAACCAGTTTAGTCTCTAATACATACTTGATGCTTCGAAGGGGACACTATATATTTATAGGTTATGCTCAGTGTACTGCACCTACCAAGCATCCTAGGATTGCACGAACCACAATCTAGGGTCCAAATTTCAGGTGAATAGTGTTAGAATAGGTGACCGTCAAGCCAATTAATTGGCTCTTTGTAAACTATTATAGATGATCTTTTTCAATAATATGTTAATTTAAGAAATGTTCTTTGGTCATCTTCATCATATGGTTTAAATATTATATTTATATGAGCATTTGGTTGAAGCCCTTAGATCAATTATGCTACGGGGTTGGCTCGCGCATATGATGGCGACTATGAAACCAACCTCTATGGTTTGATCTAAAATATTCCAAGTCGAGGAATCGGTCGAGACAGGGCATCGACCATCCCTTAAATACTTGTACTAAGTGATGCGTTCATATGATGAATGTCGAGTTTCACAGACAGAGACGTATGACGTCTGCGCACTTTAGTGAGTGCTTGATAAAGAGTTATCAAGTTCACTGAATTGACTCGCAGGAGTTGTCATATGGAAGCCCTATATGGCATGATCGGTATGACTAGAACTCCTATGCTACGATAGTGCGCTAACTAGTCCTTAGACTTGAGGTTCCACAGTAACTTGTGCACAGGACGGCTATGACTTGATCATGTCCAATGTGGTCTCAGGTTTCATCCTGGATCACTATATGGTCGTATTTCAGGCATAGTTGAAGCATGCATGGAGGTTGGTGAATTCCAAGATAGGATCTGCTACTTATCATGAGATGATAACGAACCTCCTATGTTCTCTACATTATGCGTTTCTCGAAGCCCATGACCATGATTGTTGATCAAATAGGAGAAAGGGTTTTTCCTATATTGATAAATTGAAAGCATAACTTGAAGAGTTCATACATAGACATCAAAGTCGATAATAGGAACCGGTAACTAATTCCATGCCCTAAAATTTGATCGGGACGTTAGTAGCGGAGGGATCGTATCTGCATGGTACGCGTAGCTCAAAGGTTCACACAATAATTCACCTATTCTCTAGTGTCATGGACCATTGCTAGATGGCCACCCATGGTGACGGGTACCCTCCAATTAAGGAGTTAATTGAGGGTGATTAATTATGATAAGATCTAATTAATCTAATGCAAGTAAGTTACTAATTAAATTGTATATATGATACAAGCCCAAGTCTAGCTGAGTAGTGAACCTAAAGGGTCACACACAAATCCATGATGGAACTATTGGAATTAATTTATAGAATTAATTATGGAGAATAAATCAATTAAGTTTAGGAGTTAAATTAATTGGTTGAAATGATTTATGAAATCATTTCATGGGAATATTAAATAATATGATTATTTAATTTGGAGTCTAAATTCACAAGCATTAATTTGATTAAGTAAGACTTGTGATAGATTAATTAAGATTAATCTATTTGAGTTTGAAAATTAATTAATTAGATTAATTGATTTGGGCTTATATTTAATTAAAGAATTAAATATCATGGGCTAAAAAATTAGTTGGGAATTAATTAAAATTGGACTTAGTCCGATTGAGAATTAAGATAAAGCCCAAGACCTTAGCCCAAGCCCACAAGATAAGATTCATTGAACATAGACATGACTTGTTTTCATCTTTAGATGAAGAAGAAAATATGAGTCATGCTAAAGCTTGTCTATAAAGAAGACAAGTGTAAAAAAAGAAAATATGAGTCATACTAAAGCTTGTCTATAAAGAAGACAAGTGTAAAAGGAGAAAAGATGAGTCATGTTGAAGAAGACAAGTGTTATCTAAGAGCAAGACAAAAGGGCTTGTCTACATTCATTGTATCTAGTACAAAGAAATGCTTATAAAAAGGCGTACAAAGCAAGAGATTCATATACCATATTTTTACATACAAAGATACAAAAAAAATTTGCTTTCCTTTTCCTCTCTAACTCTTAGACTTTCTCTCCTTCAAAGCTAGAAAGTCTAGCTTTCACTTTAGCATTGGTCTTATGTTCATTTCTCATCACCAAAAGGGAAGAATTCCCTTGATTTCTCCATAGATCAATAGTTGATCTACCTTAATCCTCCAATACCTACTAGCATAGGTTTGAGAGTGATTCCATCATAGGTGGTGTGGACTAGCTTTAGAGGAAAAACACTTGTGTTCCTACCGTGAACAACAATTAAAAGCAGTTCCGGTTTGACGTTCCACCATTTTTAAGGTAAGGTCGTTCTTGAGAAAGTTCAAGTAACCAACATCAACCGGAGAGCAAGAAAGGTTGGTTTCTCTTAACCATTCAATTGACATCCTTTTTATGCATGAGATCTACATCGTAATAGCAACGAGACGGGAGATTTGATCGCTAATTATAATATTGTTTTCTAATTAAGAATTTAATTTCCGTTGTGTTTAATGTCTCAAGGCTTATACGAATCTAACAAATAGGTCACTTGGGTCATCCAGACCCGACCCAAATGTGCAAATGCAGAGATCATTTGTCCTGTTAAGGGATTTGATATGTTTGGTTAGGGAAGGGGGGCGTAATTTCGGTAACTTGGACATTTTGTCCTCATCCTGAGGTACATTGATCCATTCTCAATCAAACAAACTAACATTCAAAAGATCATCTAACTATCACTTTTTTAAGCACATACATATGAAAAATTCTTTTTCAGGTCAAATTAAATTTCCAAATTCTATCTTAAAAATATCACATAAATATGGGAATCAATCAATTAGGGAAAGTCAATGCAACTTTTTAGCTCACTCTTAAAAATCAAATATGTGCAAGTGTAAAGAGTATAGTAGAATTGATTGATAGTCATTTTAACAAACAAGCATACGTAAGTGAACATAATAGCAGATCTGATTGATTGTCAAACCGAAGAGAAAATGTTTTGTTATCAGTAGAGAGGGAAACAATGTAAGTGAGAAAACATGTTTTACACAATGAGTAATTGTATCTATATTCTAATCAATGGTTTATTTATATAAATCACTTCTGCTTTTTACAAAATTAAACATACACCTACCAGAAATATCGATATTATTTTACAAACCACCCCTATTGATGTGAGCTAAAAGAGCTCAATTCGGCTGATGGTCTCACTCGAGTGGAGTGGACTTCGATTCTACAAGTTGGGAAATGGGACTTTCAAAAAAACCGTTAACACTCCGACTTTCAATTCAGCAAGCAATTATGAAAGAAGAAACTAAAATGAAATAGAACTCATGTAAAATGAGCATAAAGTGTGCTTAGTGTAAATTGAGAAGACTTCATGAGCTTATAGAGTAGAAAAACGTTACTGAATCAGCCAGGAGGGCTGGTATTTATAGGTAATGACCCGTGAGCAAAACGGACTCTTGAGGGCTTGGACTCTCGATGGGTCTGTTACCAACCTTTATAGAGTCCTGCAGGATATGGCCTCATCAAGGGTAGGAGGTGGTTGAGGGAATCTTACACGGATAAGTATGGGGCCAAATGACTCTTATCCAGACTTCTCAACGAGAGCAAGCCTCCATTTATGGGCCTTCTGTCAGGGGCCTGGTTGGGCCCCTGCTCCTTGTCTGGGCCTAGTCTTGAATTACTTTGGGGGGCCTGATCTCGTCCTCCTCTTAGGCTGGACACAAGCTTCCCCTGGGTCATATCCGAGTGGAATTTTGGCCTTCATGTTGGGCTTTGGTATCTCTTTTGGGCTCTAATGGAACTTCTTCGGCATCCGCGCCTTATGCCTAGGTCAATCATTTTGGTGCATACCACCTATTTTTTGAAAAATTACACATACACCCCTTATAAACGTTAACATCATTATACAAACTACTACTATTATCTAGCTGTCAGGGGTGGTTTCTGTAACTATGCAAAAAATAGGGATGGTTTGTATAAATAGATCATAGATCAGAGGTGTAAATATAATTATAGGTAAATTATATTGACACCCCCTGAGGTTAGGCCCAATCACACAAACATCCCCTGTTTTTTGCGAAATTACAGCTACACCCTAATATTTTTCAGGGGGTATTAGTGTAAGCTTTGCCTTTGAATAGAGGGTATAGTTGTAATACAATTACAACCCCAAGGGATGTAGCTATAATTTTACAAATGATAGGGGGTGTTTGTGTAATTGCGCCTAACCTCGGGGGTGTCACTGTTATTATAATTATCTATTTTCCACAATTAATGCTAATGCAATTTGCTCTTTATTTATAAGCCAATCACTTGAGAGGTGAAACTACTCACTAACTTAAGTATTTCAAACAACTAAAAAAAGAGTTTTTTTGGTTAATAATTAGTTTGCAAACTAAATAATAACAACTATTTCTCTAACTTATTAAAAATTAGTTATACTGATTAAAATTCAGTGGCAACGAAAAAATTACAAAAGATCATTATGGCAATAATGCCGCTAACAAGAAAAACAATATAGTGACAAATCTAAGTCATATTATTAAAATTGGTGCGAGCAAAAAGTTGTCCGTTCGAGTACGCTCAACTTCAGATATTTGGGCTTAATTTTTCATAAGCATTGAAACGAGATACTACAAAAAATACATTAGCACTCTGAAATTCAAGTTAGTGCAATTATGGAAAATAGAAATTAGATAGAACAAATGCAAAGTAGAATAGTAGTGTAGAGCTAGAATGTTGCAAATAATAGTGGTTTATGCGTGTCAATAGTGCGAAGTTACGTTTCCCTTTACCGGGAGGAGGAAGCTTGTTCTCGTAGCCTTCACCCCCTACAAACTGGTGGAAGTGTAGTCCTTTTGAGACTCGGGAATATGGTTGCTGAGGATAAGCTCAAATGTATCTGGAGGAAATCTCGGCAGTGTTGATGTTGGGCACTCTATCTTCGAGCATATAAGCCTTCTCACAAGATATGCTCCTCGTATTCTTATGGGGTAGTTACAACAAACTTGCCTAGATCCTCAGGCCTTTTTGGCAGTCATGTGCTACCACTCTCTGAGTTCTCCGAATGGCATCTTTCCATTTGTACGTGCGGGTGTGTTAGCGCTCAGATGGCTGCTATGTCAACCTCCCCCTTAGGCTGATGATAGGCCATTAGGCCCCTTCTTTGGGCCTTCCTACTTAATGAACTTCTTTGAAAGACCTAAGCCCAAAGTCTTTTTTATCTCGGGCCACGTGTACTCTTAGGCTTTCCTCGGGCTTTCTCAAAGATGGACTCCTTATTGGGTCATCCGTATTTTTGGGCATCATTTAGTCCCCCCCCCCCCCCCCCCAACTTTGATGAGGTAAGGGTCTGGTTATACCTCATTAAAGCGATAACATTGATGTCCCCAAGTCGACACCAGCCAAATGGGTAGACATCTATCTCAGGTTAAGCGCAAATTTGAAAGAATGTTTTGGCAGCTGGGCAGCCTGCGATGCCATGATGGAGCGTAGGCGCCAGCTTCTATGATGAATGGACAACAGTTGAGGGTAACCGTCCATATGCGTAACCACCAATGGGTTGCGGTTACCTGGACGTTGGGCGAGGGTTATCCAACCTTAATCCCCTCCCCATGCCTTACTACTCCATCTTTCTTCTCATTTTTCTTTTCTCCCCCATGTTCCAACGAGATTGGGATTTTTGCAACTTCATTTACTTATTTTTTTCTTATTCTTGCTCCCAACTCCTTCTGTCCACTTGGTCCGCTTTGTCGTGGTGTTAAATCACCACAGCATCGTGCCTACAAGTGAAAATTTTTATGCTTACTTCCAGCTAAGAAAGTCTGAACCCGACATCTTTCACTTTTCTCCTCTCCATAGTGTTCGTATTCTTCTTACCCCTAACGCCCCCAAACATTGGAAAGGGAGTTATTTTTTTGTGCTTACTCCCGTTTAATGGGACCTTCCCTATGAGTATGTGTTTGACAACCCCCAAATCAGGCCTTTTTCTATCCGCGAGCGAAGTGCAGAGTTGAATGCCCTCTTAGAGAGGTTGAATTTTAACCCCTATGACTGTAGGGAGCTGGTAAATGAGAAACTCCCTTTCTATTTGGGTCCGAATAAGGTCCCTATGGAGGAATCCTTGGGTATATTTACTTTCTTTATTTTTTGATATGTTATGCTTTTTATTGTGTGGCATAATTTTGATATATTTTCCTTGGCAGAGCTCATCATGTTCAAAAATTCTCTCCGAAAAAGCATCAATGGCAACCCTGGCGGTTGGCAAGCGACTCCGACTTCCTCCACTCGAGCGTCAAGCTAGATGCCCGCTTCCATCAACTCCAGGGGCTGGACGTCGGCTATGACCTCTTAAGGGGATTCAAAGAGGGCAAAGGGGGTACCTCCAGTCAGCCTATAGCTCCGGTGCCCCTGCAAGTGATCACATGTTCAACGGCCATGCCTCCTCCTCCTCCCCCTCCTAGAAACTTAGAGGGTTCCTCTCCTAGGCACCAGCACGTCATTCTCAAATGGATCTTGTATACGACTCATTCTCTCTTAAGGGAGCAGGAGGGAGAGTTAATGCCTTCTTCTAAATTTTTTGGAGGTTGACGTTGCCAGAGACAGACGATTTTATCTTCTTCCTCTAGGGAGGACTTGGCTAGTCTCCTGTCCAACTATCTTTCTAAGGTAGTTGGAATTTTTGGTTTCTCCATATTGGTTTATTCAACCCCCCGCGCCTCCTATTTTTAATTGTTTTGTGAATCTTGTGACTCCAGGCTATGGCTGTGATGGCGAGAAGGTAACCACAAGTAGATGGAGGATCCCATTGAACGCTTGGCCACTGACATGTTCCGGCTAAAAGAAGCCAATAAATTATTTATAAATAGTCAAAAGACTTCTATAAGGAGGTGGCTAGCCTGGCTGGGCTATACTTTATGCACGGCTTCTCTGCCTGCCAGAGGCAATTTGTGGCCTAGAGATACCCCCTACTGAAGTAGAGGCCACTTTCAGAAACCTGAGGGGGCTTTGGAGAATGCCCCAGACCCCTTTGTGGCAGCCCCCCAGCAGCCAGCTGTAGAGGAAGCCCCATGGACTCAAATAACTGGGATGCTCGACTTTTGTCCATTCTCAATGATAATGATATTGTCAGTGGGTTGTTTGCATATGAAGATATGGAGGCTACGGTGTGCAGGAAGTGCGGGCCCCCAACTGTCAAGGAGCTACTGCCAGGCCCTATTGTGAGCTCCCCCCGCCAGGAAGAGCCCCCCCAAGAGAGGAAGAGATACCTTCGCCAAAGCCAGATAAAACCCCCCTGTGCGGGGCAAGACTTATTGAATACCCCCTCTTCTTGAGAAAGAGAGGATTTTAAAGACATATTTTTTTAGCCGAATATTTGGGGATGAATGTTGTTCGAGGTGTGGCCCTAGTCAATTTTACCTGCTTTCTTTTTCATTTTTATTGAATATTTTCTTATCTTCCTCCCTTCCCTAGTTGGTTTAGCTGGGATTGTTTACATACGCTGTTTTTCTTTCTGTCTTGTGATGCTTTTGGCGAGGTCTTGCCGCCCATGTTTGCATTTTACTTATACTTTGTGTGGTTTCCTGGCGGGCTTGCTGCTCAAACTTGCATTTTGCTGCAAGAGGCTACTCTATTTGTCCTGCTTATGGTGGCACTTTAGCCGGACAGGACTTGGAGACTCTTTGTTGAAATTCCTGTAAGTTCATAATTGGTATCTTTATAATAAACAAGAAATTACATTTGTGTGATGGTTGTGTTCACAGTGAGATTTGTTATTCCTGCCTTCTGAGCTATGTGTGCTTGTCATTTTTGTGAGAGTACGTGTAAGGGAGACAAAAGTCATTAAGAGGAAGTTGGTTGCCTAGAGGCAGGGCTTATTTTTCAAGAAGATGTCTACTCGGGGGTAGGGCTTATTTTTATGGAGGTGCCTGCCTGGGGGCAGGGCTTACTTTTGAAAAGGTGCCTGGTTGGGGGCAGGCTTATTTCTTAGAAGGTGCCTTCCTGGGTAGGGCTTATTTTTAAGGAGGTGCCTACCTTGGGGCAAGGCTTATGTTTAGAAGTGTCTGTTTAGGGGCAAGGCTTATTTTTTAAAAAGTGCCTGCCTGGGGGTCATTACGTTGTTTGGTGCTTCCATTAATCTCATGTTTGAGCTCTGTGGTTCCCACAGAAGGCGTTACTTGATGCGAGTAAAAAAGTTGCTCGTTCAGATACATTCAACTTGAGATCTTTGATTTTTACAAGTCATGAAACAAGGACCTATAAAAAGTACATTAGCACTCTGGCACTCAAATTAGTAAATAGTTGTGAAAGATAGAAATTAATGAAACAAACACAATGTAGAATAGTAGTGTAGTGCTAGAATGTTGCAAATAATAGTGGTTTATGCGTGTGAATAGTGTGAAGTTATGTTACTCTTTATTGGGGGGAGGAGGCCTGTTTTTATAGCATTCGCCCCCGCTAGTTGATAAAGTGTAGTCCCCTCGGGACTCATGAAGATGGTTGTTGAGGATAAGCTTCAACATATCTAAACGAAATCTCGGGAATGTTGACCTTTGGGGACTGTATCCTCCAGCAGATAAGTCTTCTCACAAGATATGCTCATTGGATACGTAGGGGTAGTTACAATGAAACTTGCCTAGATCCTCGGGCCATCTTGGAAGTCATGTGATCACTACTCCTTCGAGTTGTTCGAATGCCATCCTGCCACTTGTACGTGCGGATGTGTTGATGCCCATGTGGCTGCCATGTCAGCCTCCCCCTTAGGTTGGTGATAGGTCATCAGGCCCCTTCTCCAGGCTTTCCTACTTAAAAGACTTCTTTGAAGGATCTAGGCCTAAGGTCTTTTTATATTGGGCCACCATACCATTGGGCTTTCATCGGGCCTCCTCTAAGCTGGATTCCTTTGGCCATGCGCATTTTTTGGTCGTAAAAGATAATTTCTAATAATATGTATTAATTGATAAAAGATTTTCTATCCTGCTTCACCGGCGCCGAATGCAATCTTTTAAAGCATAGCCTCCGGTGTTTTGCCATAATTTAATTTTTAATAATTTTAGAATATCAAGAATTATTTTTAAATTGTCACTTATCACTATTAATAATTAATAAATGTGTACAATGATAAGTAAGTGACAACACAACTACAGTGATAATTATATTTATATTCATAAATTTGTTATTGTACGTGTGTAACTGAATATTTATTATGGTAGCATTATATACAATTCTTTTGTTTATAATTATCCGTTGTAAGAATTTTTATACAATTCTTGTCCCTAATAATATTATCAGAATAACTAATGAGACAAAAATAAAAGCCTTTATCATTTAGTATATATAAATATGACGGCTCTCATGTCAGTCACTTGAATTTTTATCTCTATTGTTATCCTTTTTTAAGTATGTATGTTGTCAGTGTTATCACTATGTATAGATGTTTTATTAGGGAAAAATGTAATCAACTCATTGCGATATTACAAATGAGTAAATTATCCTCATATGAAAAATAAAATAGTAATTTATCTCTCTGTGTAGATTAAAATGAATTAATTGACCTTCCTGTGTTTTTAAAATGGAGTAATTTACCTCTCTATCTAGGGAGGTAAATTGCTATTTCTTTTTTATAGGGGGATAATTTGATCATTTATAATATTACGGGGAGGTAAATTGCATTAAATCCTATTTTATTAGTTGTCAATATTGACTACTTATACAGAACCTTTTTGTCATATGTTTTTAATTATGACAATTTGTTCATTATAATTCTTACCCCTATTAAGTTTGTAAAATGCATCATAATTATGATAAAACAAAAATTGTTGTCATAATCAAGACATACTTGTTGACAATTTTGATATTCTCATGAGTTTATGTTGAGATGTGCGTCTTAGATTCAACCTGAATTATTACGCCGACTGTACAAATATTTGTGGATAAGTCCCGAATTAAATAAATGAATCCCAAAAAACTTCAAATTTACTCAAAAAAGTTTTAGGGTAAATGCTACATTTGATCCCCTAAGTTTTCGTTAAAAATTATTTTAGTCCCTCAAGTTTATTTTTTGATTGAGGAAATAGCATTTTTGGTCCCATAATTTAGGCCCTTTTCACTTTTGGTACCATTCATTACGGGATTAGCACTTTTGGTCCTATAACTTACAAAAATTAGCAGTTTTCATCCTCCCCTGTTTTTTTGTTAGTTTTCTAACGGAGATGGCCATCTGACCGTTAACTTTTTCAAATTGAAGGAAAAATTGACGCTCTTTGTGCTTGGTATCATATTTGGCGGAAATATAACTACTATTGAGAGCTAAAATAAAAAATTGAAAGAGATTAGGGCAAATAAATGTGAGTTCTATCTCTCTCACAAAATACAATCTTTTCTTCTTTAATTTTATTTGTGTTGCAATTTATCATTTTCTACGAACTCTGTAAATATTAGAATAAGTGCTGACCCATAAAAAATTCAAGTAACCTAATGTAATCACATAAATTATATAAATTTCATAAATTACAAAGATTCAAGCTCTTGTAATTGAATATGTACTTGATTTCTTTAAATATTCAAGTAAATATTTATGCAATTTATGGAATTGAATTTTTGTAATTTATGCAATTTATGTAATTATTTTTTTGTAACTTATGCAATTTATGTAATTTATATGGTTACATTGGGTTACTTGAATTTTTTGTGGATCAACACTTGTTCTAATATTTACTGAGTCTGTTTAAAATGATAAATTACACATAGATTAAATTAAAAGAAAAATTATTTTTTGTGAGAGATGGTAGAAATCACCTTTATTTGCTCTAATTTCCTTCAATTTTTTATTTTAGCTTTCAATAGTAGTTATCTTCCCGCCAAAAATGATACCAAGCATAAAGGGTGTCAAATTTTCTTTCAATTTGAAAAAGTTAACGACCAAATGACCATTTTCGTTAAAAAAAACTAACGAAAAATCAGGGGAGGACGAAAACTGCTAATTTTTGTAAGTTACGGGACCAAAAGTGCTAATCCCGTAACGGATGGTACCAAAAGTGAAAAGGGCCTAAGTTATGGGACCAAAAATGCTATTTCCCCTTTCTTGACTTAAGCATTCATAGACTTTAGTTTTTGTCTTTGTTTTGTCCCTCTGACCATTTTGAAGTGGAAACGTAGTTAGATTTTGACTTCTTGGAGGGTAAAATGGTATAAGTTTGATTTTCTCACGTTAGTCCCTTAAGTTTGTAAAATTATCAAATTAGTCCTTTTTTAGGCGAAAAACCAATGTTTTTACATTTTTGTATGTTGAATATGATGTAATTTTCTTGTGTGAATAATGAAAATTTTGAACTCTTTTAAAAATAATAATAACATATTGTGTAACTTAACATAAAATAGTCTCTTTTTTTATTTTCAGAAGTTACAAGAAGAAATTAAAATTATGAATACATTTTATAAAACTTATCTAATCCTAAAATATAATAAAAAAATCTAAGTCGGTAATTTAATTCTTAGGAGTTAAAGATAAGTTTAAGATAATTAAATCTTAACAATGTTTATTAAATATTAACAACCAGATTTTTTAACAAAAAAGTTGATAATTTTGATTTTTTTAACTACCAAAAGTAAAGATTTTCAACTATATAATAAACTAACACACCACATTTCAAAAACAACTTTTTAACAAGATTTCATAATTTTTATTTTTTTTAACCACTAAAATGAAAAAAAAAAAGATCATTTATTTTAAGTTAAGCAATATGTTATTATTATATTCACAAGAATTTAAAGCTTTCAGTATTCACATAAAATATTTCTATCAAATTATGCATACACAAATATAAAAGAGTTGCTTTTTAGCTTAAGAAAATGACTTTTTGATAATTTTATAAATTTAAGGGACTAAAGTGAAAATTAAATTTAGATTGACCATCTTATCCCATGAAAAGTCAAAATTGGATCACATATTTGCCGGAAATTGGCCAAAGGGCAAACTGAAACAAACACTAAAATTTAAGGATACTAAAATTAAAAAATAATTTTGAGGAACTAAAATAATTTTTAATGAAAACTTAAGGACTAAATATAGCATTTACCCAAAGTTTTAAAAGGAAACATAAATTCATGGCTGAGGTGGGGATGGGAAGAAGTCCAGGGATGAAGGCAACTAACTAACGTGGTGGAGCAATTAATGGCATCAATTCATTCATTCTGACAGATTAGAGGTCGGGGCACTCTGTAATTTATTAGGATTGTAAAATAATTCTTTATCGTTTTTAATTTTACAATTTTAGGAGAAAATTGGTGAAAATAATCAAAATTGATTAGAATTATCACATTGTTTTTGGTAAAATTATTTAAACATTGTCAAAAGAAAAAAGAAAAAAAAAAAAGCGATTTGAAAACCTTTTTATATTTAAGCAGCTCCATCAAAATTTTCAAAAGAATAACTATTGTCAGTTGAAAACAGGATCTTTGATCCCGTGTTCACATTTATTTCCTTTACAACACTCCACCCCTTTTCAATATAAGTTTAGCAAGATGTTGTCTCAAAATTCATTCCAAAATAAAATCCATCACAATTTTGCCACTGTTTGGGTTGACCATTTTAAAATTGAGATGGTTACGTAGCAGAAATAGTTGTCCATTCCAAAAGTGTTAAAAAATTCATTACAATTTGTGACAACTTATTGATCTGTTCCAAATTCGTATACCGTAAAAACAACAGCTATGTTTCGTTCCAAATCCCCTCCTAAATGTCGTTGAAAGTCTAACGGCTATATTTTAACGGCTACTTTTCCGTCCAAAATCCATTTCAATATCTACCCCCCAAAAAGTTATATATATTATGTGTGTGTATGTTGTTTTCATTTCATTTGTTTTCACTTTTTTAAATTGTTAAACCATACACGCTTTCAATCTCTCTCTGATTTTTGAGAATATTAAAGATAATAGCATCATTTTCTCGTGTACCATTAATCTTCTGAGTTGGTTGACCAAGTGACAATTGGAACTTTTTTTGTTAAAATGCAGGAGTATTGGGCCTCCCCTAACTTCAAGGAAGATTTCACAAAGAATAAGGCCAACCAGACGGCCAATGCAGCATCCGCAGCGACTATGTACCGCGGGGGATCATTCTCCGTTGGGATGCAAAAAGGAAGCTGGTAAGTCCTTTTTCTAAAAAATAATATGAATAATTAATAAATATTGTTTAGTTATTAAATTATAGTCTCGCAATTTTCATTTCTTGCACAGGAGACACAGCTAGGTGGGCCGTCGAAGCAGATGGAACTCTTCTACAAATGCTACAAAAAAGAGGCTGACGGTAACTAGAGCATGCCGAGGGCGGAGCAAGTGGCGGTAAGTGCATCAAATAAATAACAATTTAATTAATTATTTCTTCATTTACTAATTACTTTTTCCTTATTTTAGAAGATCTTCCAAAAGTTGTTGGAGGACCACCAAGGCCAAGTACCTAACGATAGCTAAGATCTTTTCGCTTCTTTAGTAGGCTCCATGGCTCAGACCGAGTAACAACTTTGGATGTCGACTGTCAATGGTCCAAACAAGAGTCGTGTATTCAGTTTGGGCTGAAAAGGCCACACGTTGGCTGCGGGATCATCATTAAGGACCACGTCGCCGCCATCGGCACATACTCCTGATCCAGAGAAGGTCGAACTGAAGGATCGTATGGCGAGGATGGAGGAAATGATGATGCATATGATGACACATTTATCCATCCCTTCAATGCCAGAGCGTCCCTAATCTCCAGCAGATAACCCAGCCCTAGGTGACAAGTCCAATGATGACGACAACCAGGACGAGGAGACCGATTTAGATTAGGCTTTTTTAAAAAAAAAAAAAATTGTATTCTCATACTCTTTTTTAATTTATATATATTATGATATTAATTGTGCTTTTAGTATTTAATTTCAATCCATTTCATTTCATATTTCTATTTACAGAATTTTTTTAAAAAAATTATTTGCAAATTAAAATTCAAATAAATTATTATAATAAGAAATATTAATTTTAATTATCAAAATTAAAATTTAGAAATTAATTAATTAAAATTAAAATAATTAAAACTTAAATACATTAAAATAAATATTAAAATAAATCATTTTAATAAAAAAATAAATAAAGTAAATCTTTAAGGCGAATTTTGTAATGCAACTTTTCGCAAAATTTTTACAACATATAAACAGAAATATCGCTAAAAAGACATAAACCAAGTGCATAAATTGCCACAAAATGCGACACAATAGATGTCACAAAATCCTTCACCAAAATATCCTGGAAAATGATCACAAAAAAAATAAAAAAAAAAATAAAAAATTGTGCAAATGTTGCAACAAAACCCGTTGCAAAATTATTCCAACTATTATCTATTCATTGGACAACTGTTGAGACCGCTTGGCAAACCCGTCACAAGTCCACCACAAATTTGTCTCGAATTTGTTTCGCCTGTCACAAAAGTTTTTCGACACTACTGGTAAGGACGGGCATGTGCCCGTCATAAAGTCCATTCCGAAAAGCATCAACTCGTTGAAAATTATTACATACACGTTCCAAAAATTCTTTACAAATAATTGCTTCTTAAATTGTATATGTACATATATATAGTATGACAAAAACATTTTCAATGATAATATATATCTATACTAATACAAAAAGACAAAGACACTTCTTACTCACAATTGATGGTTTGTGACATTATATCACTAAACCTTTAGGAAAAATTGCATAGTACCCCCCTGTGTTTTCAAAAGTCAGCTAAAAACTTCCCTGTGCTTTCAAAATAGGCAAAAAACCCCCTGTGTTTTGTAAAACCATGCAAAATAGCCCCTGTCCATTAGAAACTAACGGAGAGTGTCTAACACTCGCCCAATGTGCGAGTGGGCATCATATTTGACCTTTTTTGGGGTTATTTTATTGGTACAAATGTCTATTTTGCCGTCTTTCTTTTGTCATTTAACTATATTTTAATAAATTGATATTATTGATTAATTTAAATTACTACCTAACCTAAATATATTTTAATAAATTATATATATTTAATATATTAATTAAGATATTTGACAATACTAAAAAATTATATTTAAACTAAAAATAATTTTTAAATTAAAATGTTCATTATATGAATTTTAGCACATTTTAATTATTTTTATGAATATGAATATTAATTAACTATAATAATCATATATTATTAACTAATTCAAAATTTATTTAGATTAAATATATTTAAGTAAATTATACATTAAATAATATTTAAATTTCAAGTTATTTATATAAATATATAAAAAATTCTTTAATTTTTGAAAAAATCAATTTATAAAAAAAAATAAAAAAAATATGGGCGACAGCGACGACAATCATCGCCTTCACCCAGGCCACCCACCCATGGGCGACCGCGACGGCGGTCGCTCAGCCCCAGATGTGCCCTGGGGGGCAACGTCGCCCCCTCTGGTGGCGGGGATTGGGGTGGGCCGGGGAGGGGGGGAGGGGGGAGGGGGGTAGGTGGATGGGTTCGGGGGTTTTAATATAAAATATTTTATTTTTTAAAATAATTTATTTTTATATAATATGACAAAATAGATTAAATCTAGACCTTTGATTTTTTATAAATTTAAGATCTAACGGTTGATATAGACTGATTAGATCCTACGGCTTTAATTCAATCCAAAAATATCCAACGGTTACTAAAAAAAGAAATAATATAAATGTATAAGGTATAACGGTCTTTTAGCAAAACAATTAACGCCGTTAAACTTTAATTAACGGTGAGGGGCAAGTGTACATGATTTTACAAAACACAGGGGTTTTTTTGCCTATTTTCAAAACACAAAAGAATTTTTAGTTGAATTTTGAAAACACGGAGGGTAATATGCAATTTGTCCAAACCTTTAACTATTAATTATCCCTTTAATATTTGTACCATTTTATTTTTTTTTTATTTAAAATGATCCACGCCATTTTTTTAACCACTAATAAACTATCATATTTATCCCACATTTTCCCCTATGTGTATCACTTGCTCCGCTTTCAATAGATCAAAAACGTTTATTTATAAAATCGGATTATACGCACGTAAGTATTGCATGTCGTTGTGGCTAGTATATATATTTATACTAGTATAAAAAGAAAAGGGATTTCACATTCACAAACGGCGGTTAATAACACTGTTGCACCAATTGTTTGTAAAGTCAAAAAGGTCCTGTAACCGATAAGTAACTAACGGCTAAAATGTATAAAACCCCCCTGTGTTTTGAAAAGTCGACGAAAAAGCCCCCTCTGTTTTGAAAATAGGCGAAAAACCCCCCTATGATTTGTAAAGTTAAGCTCAATCGCCCATCTTTGTTAAAAGACCCTAATGGCGTTAATTTTTTTATAAATTGATCGTTATGCCCTTGTTATTATATATTATTTCTTATTTTAATGATCGTTGGATCTCCTTTGATGAAACAATAACCGTCAGATTTAATGAATTAATCTCTACCGTTAGATCTTAAAAAATGAAAGATCTAAATTCAACAACTTATTTTATATATAAATAATTCAAAATTATAAAAAATAAATTATTATTTTATATATAAAACTTAAAAAAGAAAAAACAAAAACAAAAAACCCTACTCCCGCCCCCCGCCGCCTACCCCCTCCCCACTCCCCGCCCCCGCTGTCACCTGCAAACGGGGGACGCGACGCCGCCCCAGCAGATGGGGGCGACGGCGAATCTGGGGACGTCGTCGCCCACACCAGATCTGAGCGACGACAACGTCGCCCAGACAAAAGAAAGATGGCGACAGCGACGACGTCCAGACAAAAGAAAGACGGCGACGGAGATGTCGCCGCTCAGACCAGCTATGAGCGACGGCGTCGCCATCGCCTTTCTGTGGGGGCGGGGGGTGCGTGGCCGGCCCCCCCAGTTTTTTTTTAAATCTTTTTTGTTAATTTAATTATATTTATTAATATATATTTCAATTAATTAAGATAATTTTAGATAATTATAATAATTAATAGATATTTAATTAATTTTTTTTCTACAATATATTGCATATAATTAAATATTTAAGTAAATGATAATTTAAATTAATTTATAAATTATTATATTTGCTTAATTTTTATATTCATGTAGATATTTAAATTTGAAAATAAAATTTAGTATATTAATCTTTGTAATGTAAATATTTTTTTATTTTTTTTGGCATTTTGGTATTAATATAAATAAAATTAAGAACAAAGTTATTTATATTTTTAGGAGATATGAAAATGTAAAAAAAAAATCCTTCAAAAAAGTCAATTTGGACCATTGTAATTTTAGATACAATATAGGACATTTTGGTCAATTATGTACAGAAAAAAGGTTAAAATTCACAAAAAATCAAGCCCAAACGCACTTTAGGCGTGTGCACCCCCCCCCCCCAAACGGAAAGGGGGGTTTTATGCTAAATTTATTAAAACACAAGGGGGTGTTTTGTCTATTTTCAAAACACAAGGGGGTTTTTAGCTTTTTCGCGAAAACACAAGGGTTGTATATTGGAGTTTAGCCAGTAACTAACTTATTCAACTTTCAAATTTTTCATTAACTGGTAAATTAATTTTTTTTCTTTCTTTATTTTTTTAATGTAATGTATTGATTTATATATTTTACTCTTATTTATAATATACTTTTAAATGCAAAAAATTATTTATATGCATGTAGGGACGACGTGCCACAACAGCTAATAAATATATAAAACATGTTTTCACTCTGATGATTGTTTTGAATAATAAAAATCAGGGATAATTAGATCTAAACCCCTGGCTTATGGTCTATTTACACAAAACCACCCATACCTTTTGAAAAGGGTTAATTACGTTTAGACCCCCTCTGAGAATGTATAATTACACTTTCCCCCAAAAAAGTTTTGAAATTACAGTTACACCCCCCTCTGAAAATTCTCTATTTACACCTGACCCCCGTCCGTTAGAATTTGGGCGAAAAATGTTCATTTCAACAAAAATAATTACATAAATTTTCAATTGTACCTCTCATTTAACATTCTCGTGCAATAATTTTGTACTTATAAGGAAAAAATATAATAATATTGGCCTCACTCCATACATATACGTTACACTTATCCTCTTATAAGTACAAAAATATACATGAGAATGTAAAATGATGGGAAAAATTGAAAAATTGTGTAATTATTTTTGTTGACGTGAACATTTTTTGTCCAAACTCTAACGGATGGGGGTCAGGTGTAAACAAAAAATTTTCGGAGGGGGTGTAAGTGTAATTTCAAAACATTTTTGGGGGAAAGTGTAATTATACATTCTCAGATGGGGTGTAAGTGTAATTAACCCTTTCGAAAAAATACACCTACACATATCAAACACATCAACTTCATTTACACAAATCACCCTTGCTTTTTGAAAAATTATACATATAATCCCCAGAAATATCAATATTTTTACACAAACTATCCCTATCATTAATTCCCTTCTTTAATTTATCCACTCAAATTAAAGATTGACATAATTGATGCGGTGGGGCTGTATAGGAAAACTTTAATCATACTGTGAAATGGGGAGCAAACACAATCTCCACTGATCTTCCCACCCTTTGGACTTTTTTTTATGAGAAAATGGTTTCAAAAGTCTCTGCTTTTTGGGGTAAAACAGTTCAATGAAAGCAGAAAGTGGTTGTCTGCACAAAAAGAAACAAGTTTTTCTGGGAACATGTGAAATTGTCCTGTTAAAATTTAGAATATGTCTGAAAAATATTTCGTATCTGACTCAGGTAGAAAATAGTTATTTTTTTGGAGGTTCTAGATAACGATCTCCCTGGAGGTTCAAGGTAGCGATTTTGTGTGTTCACCTAGATGTGATATGATCCCTGAGAAGAGGAAAGCATGTTAGGCTAGCCGAGATGATCCCCAACAAAGACCCTCTGATACTTAAGTCAGCCCAAGATCGAGATAACAATATGCGATCTCAAATAGTAAATGAAGTAGAAAGTAATGAATGAAAGTTACCATAAATGAAGTATGGAGGGTGTACTTATAGGACAAATGTGCCCACTTGCCTGGTCCACGTGGCATCATCTAAATGCATGAGCTGTCCTGGAATCCATGGTCTAGATTTTGGTCCATGAACCGGGTCTAGGTCCGGGTCAGGTCGCGTGACCCGACCCAACTAGACTGTGCGCAGATCCTGAGTCCAGTATGCAATTTTGGCCCTTTTTCAGGGCTATTTTTGTCTTTTCAAAGAAAATGGTGTGCACCTCTATCATTAGTTCCCCCACTTCTTCTAGTGTTAAAGTTATTACACTGGAAGAAGTTGAACATACACCATGTGACCAGTCGCGTCTTCTTGCTATTATGACAATCTTCCCATTTCTGATAACTTGGGAAGTCGTTTGCCCATTTTGCCAAAATTTTCTACCTCGACCTCTCATGGCAGGGTTTAACTTGAAAAATCTTTTTCAAATTTATTCTATCTCGACCTCTTGGAGCCGAGCTTAACTTGGAGAAATTTTTTTTAGATTTTTTAGTTTTTATCTTTTTCAGATAATAATGCGACCTCGAGGGAGGCACAGAACCTTCTTAAAGATTAATCTTTTTCAGATAATAACACGACCTCAAGGAGGCAAGCGACCTTGAAAATAAATTTTTGGGATAATTACACTCCCCTCCCTTGAGGTTTGGTGTAATTACACGTAGACCCCCTGTGGTTTGGAAAATTACATTTAGTACCCCTGAGGTTTGCTTTTGTCTTACAAATAGGTCCCTCCGTTAGTTAAAATTCACCGAATTTATTGATATTAACAAAAAAATTGAATGAAAATCGATGTCTACCCTCGATTGTCTTATTAATGACTTAATGCAGGCCAAACAAATCTTTTATAACTAAATTACCCTAATAACGGTGAAGATATACCTCCTCTCATGCATTAACGTGTGACAATATATAAGGGTAGTTTGGTCATAAAAAGATTTTTTTGACCTACAATAAGTCAGTAATAAGTCAATCGATGACAAATCTCACCTTCAATTCAATTTTTTTTTTGCTAATATCAACATATTCGGTGAATTTTGACTAACGGAGGGACCTATTTGTTCGACAAAAGCAAATAGGGTAGTAGATGTAATTTCTCAAACCTCAGGGGGTCTATGTGTAATTACACCAAACCTCAGGGGAGGAGAGTGTAATTATTCCTAAATCTTTCAGCCAATAACGCAACCTCACGAGAGGTACGCGGCCTTGTTGGAGTCGTGCGACCTCCTTGAAGATAAATCTTTTACAGAGGTACGCGACCTTGGTGGAGCTATGCGACCACCTTGAAGATAAATCTTCTTCAGATAATAACGCGATTTCACGGGAGGTACACGACCTTTTTGAAGATATATCTTTTCCAGGTTTAGAGTTTTGGGGTCTTTTCCAGACTTGGGATCTTTTTCAAATTGAATTATGAGCGATCTTTCTTAAGTCGCATTATGAGACCTTCTGCTCATAAGAATATGAGATCTTTTCCAGATCAACATTTAACATCTTTCTCGGATATTTAAGATCCTTTTCAGATCGAATTATGAGATCTTTCTCATGTCGCATTATGATGATCTTTCTCAAGTCATTATTGTGATGATCTTTTTTAGATCACTGTTATGGTGATATTTCACAAATCACTTAGTGTGGTGATCTTTTTCGGATCACTTATTATGGTGATTTTTTTCATATCACGGTTATGGTGATACTTTTCAGATCATTGTCGTGATGATCTTTTTCAGATCATTGTGATGATCTTTTTAGAACATGATTGTGGTGATCTTTCTTAGATCGTATTATGATGATCTTTCTCATATCATTGTTGTGATGATCTTTTTCAGGTCACTGTTATGGTGATATTTCAGAGATCACTTAGTATGGTGATCTTTTTCAGATCACTTATTATGTGATCTTTCACAGATCACTTAGGGTGATCTTTTCCAGATCACTATTGTGGTGATCTTTTTCAGATCAAAATGTAACCTCTCCTCCAAATATTTGGGATATTTTTTAGATTTTTTTACTCTCAAACAATAGGACGACCTTGTGGGAGGTACGCGACCTCCTTGGAGAATCTATTTCAGATTTTTCAATGTCTTTTTCAGACAATAGCGCGACCTCATGGAGGATTCGGAACCTCATTGGAGAATCTTTTTCCTAATTTTTCAATTTGTCTTTTTCAGACAATAGCGCGACCTCGTGCAAGGTTTGCGACGTCGTTGGAGAATCTTTTTTTGATTTTTCAATTTGTCTTTTCCAGACAATAGTGCAACCTCGTGGAAGGTGTACGACCTCCTTGGTGCTATGCGTCCTCTTTGGAGAGTTATGATATCTTTCTACCTCACACTCCCGCCACCGTAACGCCAAACTTATACAATGCGTCCGCCCTCTCATTCTCTTCCCTTTGGATTTGTTGTATCTGGAACCTATCAATTTTTTTTCATTGCCTCTTTTACTTTTGCCTAAGTGTTGCTTCATGGACCATTCACATGTTTGGTATATTCCTTCTATCTGCATTGCCACCAGTTGGGAGTTAGTATAATCATATAATTGCCTTACCCTAACATTTGATGCCATCTTTAGACCCAAGATCAGGGCCTCTTATTCTACTTTATGCTGGTCATGGGGAGAGCCAATTTTGCTACGATCTCCATCTCGATCTCGACCTCTTCTGGTCCTTGATATAATATACCTGCTCCACCATTGTTCAAATTTGATGACCCATTAACGTGTAATAGCATTGTTTGGCGATGAGTTCCTATTGCCAATTTGGTTGCGATCTCGATCTCGACCCCGTCTTCAGCTTCGCTGATTTGGCATGGGGATCTAAAGTTTGTGTGCGATCATTTATGGGTCGATACCCCAAAAATCTGATGGTCTCGAAGCGGACATGTTCGTATTTCTTCTCAAACTCAATAGTCAAAGTTTCTAACTATGAAGTCATACGTGACCCGATCCTTATTGTTTTATTAGCCTCTCCCTGCACTATCTCAATGACCTTATGCTTTTCTGCTGGTCTGATTCGTTCTGGCTTTAATTTTCTGAATTCCTCTATCTTCTCTCTCTCTCTCTCTGTCTCTCTGTCTCTCTCTCTCTCTCTCTCTCTCTCTCTCTCTGGCTTTGCTTCCTCGACCTCACCCCTTTTCAGGGACAAATTGTAGCATCTTCTTGCTTCCCTCTGGTCGAAACATACTTTCCCTATCCTATCTTTGTCGGGAATTTCATCTTCAAGTGGTAGGTAGATACTACTGCTTGAAATAAGTATAACCCTTGTGTACCTCGAAGTTAGCGATGTTCATCCTTATCACCATGGCATCGTTCTGCGACCCGATCTCCTAACTTATATTTTTCTTTCCGCATGTGATCTCTCCATCTTGTTTCACACTTAAGATTTGCTCCCATTTTCTACCATCATCATCTAGCAGTACCTTGTTCGCGACCTCTGGTTTTCGAGCACTCACCATCCATCATGTGGCGTTCATCTCTTCCTCATCACTGTATTTTTTAGTCAATCTCATTCAGTTACCCTACGTCTTTCAATAGATCCCTAGTGAGGGCTGAAGCAATTGACCCCTTCTTCAAGCCGTGAATGAGGATACTGGTCATCATGGCAATTTTGAGATCTTGGACCTCTAGCGTCACATTATTGAATCTTCCCAAAAAGCTTCCAGCATACTTAGGCAAATCTGGCAGTCTGAAGTTGGTATCTACTATCTTCGTCAATATTTTATTTGAGAAAGGTGAGTTCTTGTTCTTGAGCCACGATCTCACCTCGTCTTTTCAACATTGATTTGCATCCCTAGTCTATCTGTGACCCACATCTTCGACCTCAACTTATGAAAATTTTCTCTTGGCCCTTTCCAGGTACCTCTTTACTTGTCACCTCCTTTGGGTCACCTGCGATCTCCCTCCCTTTGAACAATTGTCGCTTCATGGAGTCGTATGTGAACGAGGTCGCAGTTCTTTGTATTCAACTATAGAATTTCTGGTCGCATTCTTGGTAGCTTCATCGATCATCTGTCGTAACTCGCTCCTTGTAATTTACAAGATTTGATCCCCTTGTCTCGGGCTAGTTTCATTACCATCTCCTGATATTTGTTCTTTCCCTGACTGTCCTTCCATCTCAAATCTCAAGTGCTCTTCTAAGATTTCCCACAGTCGGCGCCAACTGATACGGGTAGAATATAGTGTTCTCTGTGGAGATCCTAGGTAGCGATCTCCTTGAAGGTTCAAGGTAGCGATCTCTTGGAGGTCCAAGGTAGCGATCTCCCTGGAGGTCCAAGATAGTGATCTCGTGTGTTCACCCATATGTGATATGATCCCTACGAAGAGGAAAGCACGTTAGGCTAGCCGGGATGGTCCCCGACAAAAACCCTCCGATGCTTAAGTCAGCTCAAGATCGAGATGGCAATATGCGATCTCAAGTAGTAAATAAGGTAGAAAATAATGAATGAATGTTACCATAAATGAAGCATGGAGGGTGTATTTATAGCCAAATGTGCTCACTTGCTTGGTCCACGTGGCATCATCTCAATGCATGAGTTGTCCCAGAATCCATGGTCTAGATTCTGGGTCCATGAAGCGGGTCTTGGTCTGGGTCGTTGGTCCGGGTCAGGTCGTGTGACCTGACCTGACCCAACTGTGTGCAGATCCTAAACCCAGTATGCAATTTTGACCCTTTTTCAAGGTTATTTTTGTCTTTTCCAAGAAAATGGAGTACATCCCTATCAGTATCATAACATATAGATAACTAAAATATGATTATATATTTCTTTTGGATGTGTGATATAATTAGTACGGCATATATAACGTTGATCGGTAGCTCTTGAGAGAGGTTATTGTGGATTCTTAATTTCACAATAATATAATTTTATGTAATAACTAATAACTCAGCTATCCAAGAAGTTACTTTTCAGATTTCGACTAGACAGGACCTGACTTTAAAATTTTCCTTACAAATGATATATATAAAGTTTGATCATCAGGTGAATTAGGATGATAATGGGTTCGGGTTAAGTTTGGATTCGGATTTACTCTGATTGGAGCGAGTTTTGAAGTTTTAAGCGGGTATCGAATCTTAGTGGTTTTGACCGGGATCCAACCCGATTGGGATGGGTTTTGAAATCTTAAATAGCTCTGGGGACGGGTCCCGAATCTTAGTGGTTTGGACCCAAACCCTCCAGATTATTTGTTTTATTTCATATACTTATATAAATATATTTGAACATATATAAAAAGTATGTATAATTTATTTATACTTACATATAATATATAACGTAATATTTTTATAAATTTCAATAATAAAATAAATACTTTATAAATGTTTTAACGTATATATAAGTAACACATATTCTAAAATTTTTAATATTTTGATGTCAAAAACATGCATATATAAATTTACAAAAAAGAAACTTAACCTATCAATAATATTATTATCTCATATCTATAAAATTATGGTAACCTCATTTTAAAAATATATGTTAATATCTTAAAAATATGGATTAAATACAATAACAAACCCTAAGTATCCACCCTACATCAACTACCCCTTTAAAGTATTAAAACCTTAAAAAAAAAAAAAAAAAAAAAAAAAAAAAAAAAAAAACCAACCCTGACTTTTATCTTAAGTTTGAAATGTCCATTTTACCCTCACAAAAAATGCTTTTCGAAAAAAAATAAGGGATTTCTAAATGCCAAAATCGCTCTTTCTCAGAAGTTTTGTCTTTCTAGGTTCACTTTGTCATCAAGCTCTTTTTATTTTTGTAATCCTAAAGTAGTTACAGCTCATTTTATTTGAGTTTCACTTATTTGTCAAACTAAGTTAAAAATAAATTTATACATGCATATAATTACCATATATATATAAATATAGGGGAAATAACATTTTTCATCCCATAACTTAGGGCCTTTCCACTTTTGGTCCCATTGGATACAGGATTCTCACTTTTGGTCCTATAACTTTCAAAAAGTAGCAGTTTCGGTCCTATGACACTTTCCGTTAGATATTTAACGAAAAGTGCCACGTGGCCGTTAAATGCACGGGACCAAAAGTGTTACTTTTTGAAAGTTATGGGACCAAAAGTGAAAATTTCATAACATATGGGACCAAAAGTGTAAAGACCCTAATGGCCACGTGCTAAGCACGTGGTGTTTTCCGTTAAAAAATTTAACGGAAATGTGGCATGGGACCAAAAGTGTTATTTTATAAAAGTTACGGGACCAAAAGTGAGAATCCCGTAATTAATGGGATCAAAAATGGAAAGGCTCTAAGTTACAGGACAAAAAGTGTAATTTCCCCTATAAATATATATTAATTGTAAACTTTTTTATTAGTTCATCAGTCCTTTCTGTTTTAGTAATCCACATTTATATAATTACCACATATATAAATATATTAGAAATATATATTAATTGAATATTTTTTGGATTAAATACAATTACCACCCAATAAGTATCCACCCTATATCAATTACCTCCCTAAAGTATTAAAACCTTCACAAGCCCCCATGACCTTTAATTTTAAGTTTGAAAATTCCATTTTACCCTTACAGAAATTGGTTTCTCAAAAGAATTTAAAGGGATCTTTAAAATGTCAAAATTACATTTTGTCCAAGCTTTGTTTAATTTTAGTTTCACTTGTTCATTGAGCTCTTATTATTTTGGTCATTCTAAAGTACTTGGAGCTCATTTTATTTTAATTTCACTTGTTTGTTAAACCAAATTAAGTATAAATTTATACATATATATAATTACCACATTTATATAATCACCATACACATATAAATATATATTATAGATATGTATTAATTGTATACTTTTTTATTTTCCTTTCAGATTTTATTAATTGTGTATAAAATAAAATGAGCATGAAGTACTTTACGATTATGAAAATAAAAATAGCTCGATGAATAAGTAAAACTAGAATTAGATAAAGTTTCAACAGAGGGCGATTTCAACATTTTAAAAATTCCTCGAAATTCTTTTTCAGAAAGTAATTTTTGTAAGGGTAAAATGGACTTTCCAAACTTAAAAATTAAAGGTCAGGGGGGTTTTCAAAGATTTTAATACTTTAGGGGGATAATTGATGTGGAATGGATACTTTAGGGATGGTAACTGTATTTAACCATATTTCTTTTATTAGTTCATCAGGCCTTTCGGTTTATTAATTGTATATCTTTTAGGATTAAATGCAGTTATCACTCCTAAAATATACACCCCACATCAATTACTCCAGTAAAATATTAAAACCTTCAAAAAAAAACTTGGCCTTTAACTTTTATGTTTGAAAAGTCTATTTTACCCTTACAAAACTTATTTTCTGAAAAAAATTAAATGGATTTCTAAAATATCGAAATCACCCTTTGTCGAAACTTTGTCTAATTCTAGTTTCACTTATTTATCAAGGTCTTTTTATTTTTATAATCCTAAAGTACTTGGTGCTCATTTTATTTTAACTTCACTTGTTTGTGAAATCAAATTAAAAATAAATTTATACATGCATATATATTTACTTAAAAAATATACAATCAATAAAATCGAAAGGCCTGATGAACTAATAAAAAGAGCTACAATTAATATTGATGTAAGCAAAAAGAGCTCAATCAAAGTTGTCTTCTTGGACTTGAACGGAGTGGGCTTGAGTTTCTGCAAATCGGGAAAGGAGACCTGCAAAAAGAGTGTTACCACTCCGACGCTCAAGTCAGTATGCAATTATAGAAAATAAGCTTGAATTGAGTAAGGAAATAATGAGAACTCGTGAAAAGTAAGCATAAAATGTGCTTAGTATAAATTGAGAGATGAATTTGAGAGCTTAGAGAGTAAGGATACGCCTGAATAATTAACCTTATCCTTCCTTCGTGGCCGGGTTAGACCCCTTTCTGTGGGCCTTCCTTCCCTGGGCCTTGCCTGATTCCTTTTCCGGGGGGGAGGCGGGGATGGCCTGATCCTTCCTGTGGATTGGATTAGGGTCTTCCTTGGCCATTGTTTTAGGCCTTACATTCATTTGGGCCCGTGTGATATATTTATTTCTTTTGGGCCTCTTTGGGCCAGCCATTTTTACGCACATCATTCTGTCCCCCACCCCCCCCCCCCCCCCACTCTGAGGGGCGGAGATTGCATTTGATCCCCTTAGAGTAGGAGACTTTTGGGGGCCACAAATGGGTCTTTGATCCTCAAGACTTCGTTACTTATTAGAGGAGGTGTTTTCTCTTTGTAGAGACAAGAAACTGGCCCAAAGAGGGAGTCCTTTGCTCTTTTGCGTCTTCCTGCAAGGGATTATTAGTAACATAGGTATGCATAGGAAGAGAAGAGTTTACTTCGTGCCTGTAGAGAGCCGGGATTTTCAGAAGATGCATGCTCAAGGGAAGGTTTATGTCTCTCCATGGAAGAGGGCTTGTATACCTCAACATATGAGGGCTTATTTGAGAGAGCCTACTCGGTGCAGGACATAGGGACCTTGCCAGAGGAGGAATTAAGTGTCCCCCCGAAGCAGGGTTTAGGTGCCTCCTTGGAGAAGGGCTTACTTAAGGGCGCCTACTTGAAGTAGGACTTAGGGACCTCGTCGGAGAAGCAATAAGTGTCTGTCTAGAGGAGGGCTTAGGTGCCTACTCAGAACAGAGCTTATGTACTTCCTTAGAGAATGACCTAGGAACCTACCCGAAAGACGACTTGGATGTCTGTCCGGAGGAGGGCTTATGTGCTTATGTGGAAAATAAGACTTTTTGTGCCTGCACGGAATAGAGCTTAAACGTCGCCCGAAAAAGTGCCTATGTATAAGTGCCTAGGGCTTTATACATGTCTTCTTGCCAAGTGCAAAAAGTATAAGTGTAGATATCTGCATTTGAGAATTCTTTCCAAGAAAAAGAGTTACTCGTGAAAGTAATATTTAGCAAAAAGAATTATTTTACCTATTTGACATTACCTTGTCTTGAGGGGGTCCTGCTCGGAGGCAGGACTTATTTTAAAGAAGGTTTCTGCTTGGGGGGGGGGGGGGGGCGAAAAAATGTCCCTCCAAGGGGTCATGCCTTTAGGCAGGACTTGTGCTTGCAGAGCTCCTGCCTGAGGGCAGGAGAATGTCACTAAGAAGGATCTTGCCTAGGGCAGGACTTATTATGCCTCCATAGAGGAGGACTTATTCCTCGAGGGTTGCATGGAGCAAGGTCTCGTCCGTAGCATGCTCGAGGGGGGTTAGAAGGGCACTCCTCACCACCTACAACGTTGGAGGGTCGGTGGCAGCCACGACTACTTTCTACTTGTCTAGCCCGTTGTTGGGGGTTTTCATTACCCTCACGTCTTAGCTCTGTGTTCCCGCAGACGGCGCCAACTGATGTTAGCAAAAAGAGCTCAATCAAAGTTGTCTTCTTGAATTTGAATAGAGTGGGCTTGAGTTTCTGCAAATCGGGAAAGGAGACCTGTAAAAAGAGCGTTAGCACTCCAACGCTCAAGTCAGTATGCAGTTGTGGAAGCTTGAATGAAATAAGGAAATAATGAGAACTCGTGAAAAGTGAGCATAAAATTTTCTTAATGTAAATCGAGAGAAGAATTCAAGAGCTTAGAGAGTAAGAACATATTCTTGAGCTTGAGAGGGTAGGAAATTCGTCCCCCCATACCAGCCAAAGAGGCTGGTATTTATAGAGGGAGTTCTTTGAAGAGGATGACCTCTTGGCTGGTTGGACTCTTGGAAGGTCACCAGACGTCCCCCCTAAAGTCCTGCGGGTTATGACCTCCTAAAATCCAGGAGGCAGTTGCGAGAACCTTGTTCGGATAAGGATAGGCCTGAATAACCTTATCCTTCCTTCGTGGCCGGTCAGAACCCCTTCTGTGGGCTTCCCTTATGTGGGTCTTCCTTCCCTAAGCCTTGCCTTGTTCCTTTTTGGGTGGACCTGGCATGATCCTTCCTGTGGTTGGATCAGGATCTTCCTTGGGCCATTGTGTTGGGCCTTGCATTCCTTTGAGCCCGTGCGATCTATTTCTTTCTTTTGGACCAGTCATTTTTATGCATATCAAATATAGTTTTGTAATATATATTATATATATGGTAATTATCTAAATGTGGATTAATAATAGCAAAAGGACTGATGAACTAATAAAAATAATATACAATTAATATATATATTTATATATATGTGGTAATTATATTCATGTATAAATTTATTTTTAACTTGGTTTGATAAATAAGTGAAATTAAAATAAAATGAGCTCCAAGTATTTTAGGATTACCAAAATAAAAAGAGCACAATGAGTGAAACTAGAATTAAAAAGCTTGGACAAAAGGGTGATTTTGGCATTTTAGAAAAAAATTTAATTTTTTTTTCAGAAAGTAATTTTTGTAAGAGTAAAATGGACTTTTCAAATCTAAAAATTAAAGGTTACGGGGATTTTGAATGTTTTAACACTTATGGGGTAATTGATGTAGGGTGGATATTTCAGGAATAGTAAATTTATCTAACCCTAAAAATATTAACCAAATCTATCAAGTTCACCGGATCAACCCCGACGGGCTCCAAGTCCAAATCCAAAATATTCCCAACGGAACAGGTCCTGAATTTTGACAAAATATGATCATGGAAGGGAGAAATAGCCACAATATAGACAGGGGAATGGATACTATCCTTGGGAGTATAAACGATTCGATCGAACCGAACACATTATTGTTCAAATTTATTTAAATTATATCGAGCTCCAAAAATTGCATTTGCATTTTATTTGATTATTGTTATATTCGACCTCAAACAAGTTTTAGTTGATTCAAATACGAGTTGAGCTCGAGTAATTTGATATTTTTAAACGTATTATTATTTTTACACTAATGAAAGCGAGCTCGAACCGAACTCTAAAGTTTACCAAATAAAATATTTTGTTCAAATTTAATTTGTTAAATTTAAACAAATTCGAATTTTCTGCGATCGATTCCAATTAAATATCAACTTATTTGATTATTTTTTCAAGCCTAACTATCGTATGGAAAATAAATACAACCAAACAGAGCCACAAGGTATCATTTGCTTTGACCGAAGTTGTATGATTTTTGCCCTAACTAAAAACAAGTCTAACGTAGGAGAGAATGACTCGACACTAATAAACCCTTGTCGACTTGCAGCCGATTTGGACATACATGAGGCAAAACAGAATCAGTATGCAAGTTGAAGGGCTGCGGCCAACTGATGGAGGGAGCTGTACATTATATTCTTCGTAAGAGCATATCAATGGGAGAAAATGATAGTGACATCACCGATAGTTGAAGGTCAAGAACCATGAGATCTGAATGTGCACCAACAGGATACCGATTACGGTAGCCGACTATAATGAAACATGGGCTACTATAGCCATCACAAAGCATAGGTAAGACAAATGTCCGACACCACTTCACACCACACCCACCCAAGTTAAAGAGAAGATTCTGACATTCAAGATATAACATTGAGTGAATGATAATGGTGCACATTGCGGATTTTGGGTATGACATTTTTAGCTTCTTAAAGGAAATCGAACTAGCGATCCCGTAAAACTACCCCAACCATGCACCCATAGGATAAAGACACTAAGAACTCATTCCCAGGTTGTAAATTAGTAGCAGAAATTAGGAGAATTTTAACGATTTCAATCTGTAAGGACAACATCATACAGGACAAGCTTCACATCATTCACTACCCTAATTTCTGTCCCCCCAGAAACTACTACGGTATGGAAACATGTCCAATTGTCACTGATTTACAAACATTTCTCACCGGAAGGAAACAGGGCTTCACGATCACATTGAAGAAACCAGGACTTCGGGTTCAGCAGTCGGTTCTGAGAGCGAACCCTTCATCCACCTCTTCAGCATCTCTAACGAAGCTTTAGGCTGGTCCATGGGAACCATGTGTCCAGCATCATGTACCTGTTTTTTACAATGAAAACACTAAAGTTATCAGCGTGTTCAATCAACATAAAGACGTCTCGAGAACGGGGTGGAAAAGAGAGACCTTCAAGAAACTGAGAGGTCCATGGCTCGTCAACAATCCTGCTTCAGAACCATCGACTTCGAAAGGAACTTCAGGAGATGCTATGAACTCTTTCTGACCGCTCCACTCCATGGCGTGGACCCATCTTGAGTTACCTGCTCGATAGACAGAAATGACGATACATGTTATCTGCAACCTTGATGAATGCGGAGATGGATACTAAAGCTGTCCATTATTTAGATGCAAAATAGTAGTCTCACCAAGCCAGTTGCAGATCAAATCATATTCTCCAGCATAAACCAGTAGCTTTATTCCATCCTCAAGAAGAGCAGGAATACCCACTTCAAGATTTCTCATCCAATCCACAAGCATGGCCTGGTAAACAGTAGGACTACACGAGACGAACTCTATATCTCCAACTCCTAGTGCATCTCTGACCGACTTCTGGTTCAGGTATTTCTCCAAGTTTGAGAAGTCGTAGCATAGACTGCCTACGCATTTCTTTCTAATATCATAATACTGCAGGGGGGGAAAAGGAAATAAGTTAGACATCAACGGTCTGCTTATATCTTCTGCATTTAGAAAATCCACACCCATATAACTGTATAGAAGATGCAAATGAAGAGTGTATCTCTTATTGCACTTACCATTCATGCGTCTTTGAAATGATGCCAATGTTCAACTATAAACTTTGACCCGTAGTCAAAAAAGAAAACTATAAACTTCGACCCAATAAATGGGGTGCCATGGTTCGTATATTGGTTTGGTGCATTATAACCATAAGTTGGTTGATCCTATGAATTTTTTTCATCCACAATTCGGGTCACGAATCGATTAATGGGCTCACAAGCAACCATTCATATTCTTATTTAGAAAAGACCATGCAAACAAAGGTATCTATAAGGAGATAACACAAAATATTGATTTCAAACTGGTTTGGCATATCTTAGCCGTAAAGAGCCAGGTTAAAATATAAGTCTCTTACATTCACATCGCCGGCACGTGCAATAATAGAATTGAATATTGTGTTGCAAACCAAATAGGCTGCCACGCAAGATACCGTCCCATCAGTTCCTGAAACAAGTCAAATGAATGCATTAAATATATTGAGAAGCTTTGGCCGCAAAGAAACAGAACTCATTCATGGAATGGCGATTTATTTATAGGTAATGAATGACAAACAACAAAGGCATCCGATGGATAGAAGACAAGTTTGACAGGAGAAAGATATCCAGACAATTGTTACATGTAAATAAAAATAGTAAAAAGCAGAGACGATAAAACCAGATCATGTAAAGTTACCACAAAGCTTTATTGCTGCTTCACAGAGCGGAAGCACCTTGTTGATACGATCATGCTCAGATTGCTTAATTAGTCCCATATCAAGAGCATAATCAGCATATGCACCATACTGAATCGCTGGATCGGTGAGCCCATTTCCAATGGCAAATCCCTGTGTAGTTCATTCTTATAAGAATGTAACCACAACCACAAAAAGATCCTTAAAATTATGCACTGCAAAGTACCTTCAGATTAACATGAATTCCTTCTTTTTCTTTGTTTCCACGGTGGACACGAGCAGCAAAAGCAGGAATATAGTGTCCAGCATATGACTCTCCAGTAATGAAAAAATCATTTTTAGCCAGTTCAGGATGCTCCTTAAAAAACGCCTATAGCAAAAATATTCACCTATGAGAATTCTGAAAATTTAAATATATGAAGACTTTATTAAGCACTCTTCGTCTTAGAATATCAAACTTTATCTAATTGCATTAGAAGGGGTAAAAAGGAATTTAAGTATGAGATATGGCATAAGCAGAATATTCACATCGTATAGCAAGCAACAAAACACCATTTTAAGACAGAGCAGCACCAGCAGATACACACACACACCAGCACATATGCCAAAGAGTATGTATGTATGTAATATGTGTATATACATAAACAAATTGAGTTCTTGAGTTCTCTAACCATTTCATTTATTAGGTAGTAAATTAAAGAAAATGGTTTTGTCATTTTGACACAATTGATGTTTAGAATCATATGAACTTCAAGAATAATGGCGATTACACACCTTCATTAAATATTTCCAAGTTTTTAAGATAAGTAGCTTGATTCCCACCCTCAAATTGATTTTTCACAGAAAATGTTTGATGAAAGCGTGTTAAGGACATAAATTTCAAAAATTTTAATCCCATAATGTATCCTCTCAAAATCTCATTTAGCACTAAACTAAATGCACTTCATATCTTGATCTCTTGAAAAAGGTTCTGTTCCATGTCCTGAACCCAACCCAATAGCTTCACTGCTTCAGAACATGTCCTAGAGAGGCCATCATATATCGAAAAAGTTGACACTGTAAGGCAATCCTCCCAATGGAAGTATGTCAGTAATCTTCTCAAATAGAAGACTAAACAACAGATTGTGTGCTTTTAACTACTGTGTCCATATAGCTTCTAGTTTTCCTTTTTAGAAGAATCAATAAATTCTCTTCCAGATGAATACCAAAATCAGTGCTAGTCCTCCTTCCTGCATCAGGTACATGCACGAACTATGTGAGGCATAAGTTCCTCAAACGAAAGCACTATTTGAACAACCTTAGTTGTAATTTTATTCTTCAGCGGGTTAAGAGAAGGTAATTTTCTTCAGTGGGTTGAGAGATATCTGATGTTGCCTGACAGAGGACGATTGAAGAGTTGGGAAAGGAGAAATGGACTACAATGGAAGGACATAAGCTGACTCAATAATGAGAGTAGGGTGAGGCTACCATGGCAGTACACATGGATTGACACCATGATCTAATATATTGTGGAATCCAACCTGACACCACATTCTGCAAGGCTTGCTAACTTAGCTGAAGCCTGATGGTAAAGACTGCTAATCAACCATTTGGGGGATGTACTAATGCTTCAATTTCAACAGACGTGCTTTTTTTATACTCAGTTTTCCGTGTGCGTAGTCAGATTTCGTATTTGCAATCTAACATTCAAACCAACACAACATACAAATATTCATTGTTTTTTTATGCAGCATACTCAGTAGTCAGTATTATAAAGACCTGTATGTTCATTAAAAGGGAGACAAGTAACAAAACCAACCTGTAAAAAGTCATATAAGTCATCACTGACTCCCTTCTCATTATGCCGAATGTCACGTCTATCAGAACTATAGCTAAAGCCAGTTCCAATGGGCTGGTCAACATACAAGATATTTGATACCTGCAAAATTATCACAAAAACAAACCAGTCATATGTTAAGGATTCAATATTATAAGTTGTACTCACTTCTAAAATCTGACATGTAAAAGGATAACTAATGTCAAGCAAACAAACAAAACCTAACCCAGTAAGGACAAAACCATTTTTGGTCCTCAACGAGACTACCCATTTTCTCTAGATACCACTCTTTTTTTCACCAGCACCTCATAGCTAAATCCAGCTCAACAATCAGAAAAAATCTATTACAAGATAACACAAACCAGAACCATACTAAATGAAAATAACAATTCTCCAGCACCCTCTGCAGTCTGCAATGCATTGGACCTGTCTACGTGATTTCCTTTTCTCAATACTCGAACTGCAACATGCCAACACAACAACAATAACCTTGAACCCCTCTGTTTCATCCATTCTTTACTGGAAGCTTAAAATTATAAAGATTCCACATAACCCAGTACCCTGCTAAATTTCATAGTCACTAGAATTAAAAGTTTATTTTCATCAGAAGAAATTACCTGGTCCCAGCCATACTCATTCCGCACAAGAGATAAATTATTGGCAATAGTAAAAGGTCCATTTTCATAGAACAGGGCCATCTCACTGCTACAACCTGGCCCACCAGTCAACCAGATGACAACAGGGTCTTTGGAGCTATTGCATGATTCAAAGAAAAAGTAGAACATCCTGCAATCACAAACACCAGTCACCTCAATCCAGACACCACAAATCATGAGACTATAAGAGGCCAAAGTAAATAGAAATGTTTCAACATGGAACTTCTTAATCTTAACCTTAGAGTATGGTATAAGGTGCTATAGACTATCAACCATATAATAAAGAGTGCATTTAAATATTGCCTACATCTGTAAATGAAAAAGACAAAGATCCTCAGTAATAATCCTTAATAGGTGAACTACTTTCACATCAAAAATATCCTAGCTACAGTAGCCTGTATTTTACTTATTGTTATTTTCAGCCAGGATGGCAATAGCAGATTTAAGAGTATCACTAAGAGCAACTTGCCTTGCACAAAAATTAAGAAGGCCAACAGCATAACCAGCTCGGATGATTTCAAGATCAAAAATTACCAGCTACAAAGGATTACTTTTATGAACATACCAGCGGACTCCATGAAAATGGCAATAAGA
Organism: Sesamum alatum; assembly: GCA_034509735.1. Taxonomy (NCBI): domain Eukaryota; kingdom Viridiplantae; phylum Streptophyta; class Magnoliopsida; order Lamiales; family Pedaliaceae; genus Sesamum; species Sesamum alatum. The sequence goes on from JACGWO010000003.1 coordinate 18,355,152, forward strand.
GAGTACTTGGAGATTAAAAATAGCACGAAATCAATTCAAAAGTATTAGAAGTAGAAACGGAATATTCATCAGAAACAAACACAAAATTCCACCTCACTTTGTGCATAGACAAAACAGATGATTAACATACAACAAACAGATTCTTTATCAGACAGATCTGCTGCAAGTAGAGCTGAACTGGAGCCTAACTAGCTTAAACTCAGCTTGTTCTAGTATAGCCTACAATAGCTTAAGCTTGATTAGAAGCTCAACCGCAAGCAAAATGGCTGGTTATCTTGTTTCATAGAAAGTCATCATTCAGTTTTAATTATCACTTGAAAGAGATTATAATTTCCGATCTGATAACTAGTTTTGTTTCTATTTTAGGTATAGACCAATTACACAACAAGTGGTCTATAGTTGTTACCTATAAGTCAACCTATTTACACCCACAAATGCGTTCTTTGGACAGGGAGGTATGTTCATATACTTTTGAGATTGAACCATCATATACTTTTGAGGTTGGACCACCCTTACTCCTCAACCATGAGCTGAAAGAAAAAATTAAGGGTGCATCCCAAGCATTCCCAGGGGCAATACTGCAAATGTCCCTGCAAGATACTCTTTTTTTTAAAATGTAACTATAAACATTCCTAAGATGAGATGTGTTTCAATCTTTGTTTCCACGGCTAAAACTGCCAGCTTTTCTTCAACTGCACTGTCTTTTGTGTTCATGTGAAGCATTCAATAATTTCATTAAAAATGCGTTTAGCAATTGCATTCATTATCTCAACAGAATTCATGCTTTTAAATTATCTAATAATGTGTAAGATATAGCATCATTAGGTCAATCAACATGAAAGATATTTTAACCAGAGCAGGCAATCAGTATCCCGAAGCTCGAATATGAAGCCCTCTCCCACCACAAAGATAAGTTTCAGCAATTGCGAAGATAGTCAATAAAAAACATGCTCTAGCTTCAAGAATAGCTGTATCCATTTCAAAAGACAAAATTATAACAGAACATGGGTATCCATAAACACATATATCTATTATCTAGCACGTGATAAAACAGAAAACAAGATACTCATGCATGAAAGTCAAATATTTATCAAACAGAACCCTCCAGTCAAAATTCACTTAATCCACTCATATGAATTATACTCCTCACAATTGCTCACCAACCGAAACAGTGAATAATTACAAAAGACCACAGAATTAATCGCAAACCACAAAATAAAGCAACGAGAAAGAGATCTTAACCACATCCTTTACGAAACAAACCTGGCGCCATGAGAATGCTGAATCTGATAGTAACCGGCATGGTGACCTAAGTCCTCAGCTGAAACTGCGCTAGGATCAACCAGATTCGGGAACTTAATTCGCCTCTCAACGATCTTGGGAGCGTCGAGGAAACGAACATCGTTGTCGACAATATTGATCGATTGTTTGGGAAACAAGTTGAGGTCTCGGATTAGCCTCTCCGCGGAAACCGACGGCAGCCTCGGCGGCGCACGGAGCAAAGCGACGACGGAGGAGATTGGCGAGAGGAGGAGGATGAGAAGGAGGATGAGAGAGAAGAAACTTTGCGAGGAAGAATTCATTTTTCTTTGAATTGAAGCTTTACATTCTCACTTTCCTCTGCTGGTCTGATATATATATTTTTGTAAAGCGAAAACAAAATATCATGTATACATACGGAATGGATATATATAATAAATGAATAAAATATCCGTAGAAATTGTCTGCACCTGGAGTAATGCACCCCACCAATCAAAATTACGTGTCGGGTGTTGGGCGGTGGGTCTTATCCAATACTATGCAAGTCCCGAGGCGGATGACACGTCGACAAAGAAATAAGAATATGTTAATTATTTATTTCGTTTACTCCTTATTAATGAGAATTTTACTTAATGATACCCACTCTGCCCTCTCCCAAAGTTTATGTGATTTGAAAAATAATATTTAGTAACTTTGATTTGTTTCATTTAATAAATATATATTTTTTTGGGTTAAAATTTATTGATTTTATTTATATTAGTAAAAAGAAAAATTAAATGAAGAGTTTATATTTATTTTTAATTGACTTATTAAAGACTTGGAATAAATCAATAACAAGTCAATCGTGGCTAAATTAAATTTTTATTTATTTATTTTGTTAATATAAGCAAAATCAATAAACTATGACTGATTGAGAGATCCATTTGTTAGACAGAAATAACCATCATGGACACGATGTAGCTTTTCAAACTCCAGAAAATCTATGTGTAATTACACCAAATCTCAAGAGAGAACAATGCATCTATTCATTTCTTTTTACTCTCTATTAATGAGAAATTACAAAAATAAATTGTGCAAATAATGTTGACATCTTTTATAGATACTAGCAAGGTGCACGCGTGTTGCGCGTGGACAATTTAAAAAATAGTCATAAAAATTATAAATATTTTACAAACTTTGAATTGTTTTAAAAAATAATATAATTAATAATAATTATTTATTATTTATATAAGTATTAATATAATAATTAATATATGGTATATGAACAATAGCAACTTAGTAAGTTTTTTTATGAAATGTAATAATGAATATATAGTTTCATGGAAATATTTGTGAGTTTTGTTTATTCTATTATCTTTCTGTATATCTTTTGACTTTTGTTTGTTTTCGTGTCACTTAGCTTATTATTTTCGCGATATTATTGAGATATAGTTCTAATTTTGATTTTTTTTATGAAAAGTTTAAGAAAAATATATTGGTCTATTGTGTAGGTTGTAGTAAATTATGCATTTTGTTATAAAACTTATCATCTTTTTTTGGGCCAATTATTTCTCTTTTAGTAGCTAAGTTCATATTACAATTTCCATATTTGAAGTTAATTTAATAATTTATTAAACTAAAGTTCAAAACACTAATATTCTCTTAATTTCATTCTATTTAAGCAATCTACATTAAAATAAATAAAAATAACTTTTATTCCTTTTTTTTTCCGAAACTTTTACTTCAATTCGACTCAATCTATATAATTAATTTATTAAATATTTAGGAGTCTAGTTATTGGTCTAATTACACTATCGATTAGGACGCCATTGTTAATTTATGACCTTGTAAAATTGTATCTATTTTACAATTTTAATAAGATTAGTTTAGTCATCAGAAAAAAATTTAAAAACTAAAAACATTAAGTTAGTCATATACTTTATGATACTTTATTTTATAATTAAAATTTTATTCAATAGAAGATATATAACACATAGATAATCTAACTCTATTAAAATTAAAATTTTATTCAATGAAAGATATACAACACATATAATATATAATCTAGTCTAACTTAATTTATCTCAATCTCGATTAGTGTTGTAATATACCATTTAACTTTATATGTGTTTAACACCTGATAGAATACTAATTAAACATATTAATGGAAACAACTTAATAATTTATATATATTCTGTGTTAATGTTATAATAGGTATTAGAAAAAATGTAATAAATGTAAAACATGACAAGTTTATTTTAAACTTTTATTTGATAATATCATTATCCAATATTTTAATTTTGTATCATATTAATTATAAAATACATAAATGATAATCAGATCAAGAATCTTTATTTAAATATCAAATTATAAAGAAGTAAAAAATGTTAAAAGAAATTTACTGTTAAATTAATTAAGTTTAAATTTTCTTTTGATCGATATTTGTATATCGTGTACATAACATTTTAAACGCATAACATAAGATCAAGATAAGTAATTTCATATGCTAAAATTTGATATATGCAATTTTTTTCAACTATTAGTAATAGTATTAAAGTTCTTAATCAACTTATATTCATAGTCAATCCAGACCAAGAAAATATATATAAAAAAAAACTATCAATATCTAATAAGACTATATTTATGTAAACTGAATAATTTTCTTTATCAAGACTACCATAACATTAAAATATTATAACAAAAATAATATTACAGGAAAATGTATAAATAAAAGATTATTCCATCAATCACAACCCTCAAGTTTTTGTCTTAATAAGAAAACCTACAATGTATAGTTAAATACAATGACTTTAAATATAAGTTTGGAACCTTAATTTTGTATATTAGATCAAGATTTTTTGTAATTTTTTTCATGGGCATATGTATCCTTTAAATTCCATCTTTAATTCTTATGTTAGTATTTTATGTTTTGTGAGATATAATTCAAAATATAGTTATAAATTAAACTTTATTAAATTCCTTTAATTAACCAACATGAGAGTAAGAAAATAAGTATTACATAATAATTTAAAAAAAATCTATCTGTGTATTTTTTTTCTCTGATAATTTCAATAAAAAACATGATAAAATTAAATTACAAATATACCAGAAGAAAAGTTTATTACTTACCCTTATTAAAAGGAATCAACAATAAATTATTAATTATTTTGACTTTCTTTTCCTATTGTTTATCTTTTATATATTTTTCAGACCTTATATTTATTTGATTAGTCTAATCAAAATAAAATATAAAAACAAAATATAATAGTACAAAATAAATACCTTTCTTACTTTTCTGTTCTAAATCTAAATATTTAAAAACTAAAATTTAAAAAAAAAAATAGTTCCAAAAGTATATACTCTATCAAGCTGGTTAATATAAATATGTACTATTATATATTTAAGGTTATATTACAATAATTATAGAATTAATCAAGTAAATAAATATAACATGAAAAATTGATTGGTTAAATAGAATTAAAAAAAGTGTATATCCAAATAATATTATAATTTAATAATTATTATTAAATCATCAATTCCTTTTGATTTTGTAACAAAGTTATCTAGAATTAAGATTTTATACTTTTTTCTTTATTTTTCCTATAAATTAATCTTAATTTATACTTTAGAATTATAATTGATGTACACCAATTAATTAGTGTAAAAAAATTATAAAAGTATCACTACATATATTATAAAAAAATATTGATACAATTATAATTATTTTATAGGAAGTACTTTATATATATGTCACCTATGGTTAAAAAGCCATTGAACTCTAGTTTCATATGAATCGGTTTTATTTGAAAATTTAATGTAATTAAAATATTACGGTAAAAGGAAAACACATTGACAATATTAATGGAAGAATAAAAAACGTAGAAAGAACACTTGGTATTATATTTAAACTATGTTCGTATTAAAAGAGAGCCCATCTATCCCTCCTTTTCTATTAGTTCGAACATAATAATTATTATATTATTAGTTATTAGGAAAAAACTGTTTCAAGAGACGTTTTGAATATTTTATAAGTCTTGTGGCATCACTATAAAATATA